>CAUYRH010139609.1:0-13768 GCA_963574655.1 Perodicticus potto
GATGGAATATTACTCAGCCGTTAAAAATAATGGAGACTTTGCTGCGTTTATAGTAACTTGGATCGAGGTGGAACATATTATTCTTAGTGAAACATCACAGGAATGGAAAAGCAAGAATCCTATGTATTCAACTTTCATTTGAGGGCAATTAATGACAATGAATGACACAGTGGGGCATGGGGGAAGGAGAGAGGAGACAGAGAAGGAGGGAGGGGGTGAGGGAAAGAAAACCAAAAAAAAAGGAAAATAAAATAGTGTCTAATTTTCATATAAATTGGTTTCAATTCGATTAAAGTATATTATTTAAATATTAATTTTGTAATTCAACTTGTCAATATGTTGTTTAGGACATCGCATCCTCATCTATAAGTGAAACATGTTTGTAATTTCTCTTTACAACAATATATTTTCTCTAATTTCAATATCAGGTGTATCCTGATCATGTAGAATGATATTGAAATATTTCTTTTATTGTTTATAAGATTTCTGGAACTGCTTGTTTTGTAAGAAAAAAAAATACAAACCGTACCAAAAAATGCAAAAAAAAAAAAATATTTTCACATAGTAAATGAGAAAATCTCATGAATGGTATGTTAACCAGGTGGATGAAAATATCTCCGATTGTATGTCAAGCCCGCACACTGTACCCCATGATTGAATTATTATACACAGCTATGATTCAATTAAAAAAAAAAAAAAGATCTCTCTAGTGCTTCATCCTGTTCATAGTTGGCAAAGATTGTTTACTGAATGCTTATTGAATAAACAGTAGTGTTGGGTGAGGGAAGCCAGGTTTCAGGGCCTCCAGGAAGTCCCTGCAACTGACAAATAATAGGCACTGACTTGTTTGCCCTAGATTCGGATGTGGGTGCACATTCAGCTTATTCCCTATCTCTTTGAGGATGCACACAGAGAGACGTACAAATAAATATGCAAACACACACACATTAATAAAAGCTGTATCACCACAACGGTACAAATCTGGAATTCTATGCACACTCTTTATAAGCTCTGTAGATGATAACCTAAATGAAAATTGGTTGTTCTTTCCAAGCAGTAAAAGTTCTCTACAAGAGTGACATCAGTGTTCTCCAAGAGACAGGATCCCTGAGGATGCCTGTTTGTGACCCCTTTAAAGTGCTGGTCCACTCTTGGACCACTGGGTCACAAGCCAGTTTTCAAGTACTTTACTTTCTAAGCAAGACGAGAAAGGATAATATTCTTGAATTCTCATGAAAAAGCTATCTTTGGTCCCCTATCCATCCAGGAAACTAGATAAAGTGCGTTTAAAGCAATTAAACCCAGCTAAAAAAGAGATGTTGCTGCTGCCGGCGGTGGTAGTTTCTCTGTTGTGAGTCTCTCACTGGCTTTTGCCTGTCAGGGTGGTTGAGATTCAACCACATGCTCATTTTCTCTTTCTACTATTGCTGATTGCTAATTTTATGGGTATTAATTACAAAGTTCAGTCCTTCCTCTTTTGAGTCTGAAATAGAGAATGAGGGCTAAGTTTAGAACAAAAGCTGTCAAATTTCCCCATCCACTCAGTACATTTAAGGCCAAGGACATGCAAAGCAAAGAAACACATTCCTCCCCTTTCAGGAAAATTTATGTGAAATTAGGATGACTCAGACATTCCTTCTAGGTCCTTAAAATAAAGGGTGAGTGTTAAAGGCATTCCATTTTTGAATGGCCCTAAAAAATCGTTTTTCTGGAAGAAATGGGAAGAGGGGTAAAATTATCCCAGCTCATTGAACACAAATAAATGTTCTGGCCATCCTTTCCTGCCTGATTGAACCATTGTCTTAGTCACAGCCGGGCCTCTCATTCCCAGATGGGTTCATTGCTTTAAAGTTGTTTTTAAAGAACCGAGAAAAAGGGAAAGAATGTTGATAGAATTAACTTTTTCACTTTTGATCTCAAGAACAAATGGTATGGTCCAGGGCTGACAGCTGGTTGTATCATCCACAAGGTTCAGTTTGTGGCACATCCTTGTAATTTTTCCCCAATCATATCTTTCCTGGTTAGCAATCTCCACAGGGAACAGCAAGGAGAGTCAGAGAGAGACAAAGTCAATCTTCTCAAACTAGTAGATTTGATAAACAACAATGATGTAATTTCTCTCTGTTAGCCACAGAGATAACTTGACTCAAGCGTACTGTCAGCAGCTTACTTTAAAGCAGAATGCATGCATGTTCCATTTAAAACATTTTCCAAGTGATTTTATCAAGCGAATATGGACACTTGAAGCAAGTCAAATCTGAAACTTGTGGGCCTACAGGTACCTGTTCAAAACTGAGACATCCCTTAGGGCTGTGGTGCTTAACACCAAGGCCATGAACTAGTCCTGGTGCGTGGCATGTTAGGAACAGGCCCACACAGCAAGAGGTGAGTGGTGGTTAAGCAAGTGAAGCTTCATCTGTATTCACGGTTGCTCCTCAGCACTCGCATCACTGCCAAGCTCTGCTTCTCGTCAGATCAGCAGGGGCATTGGATTTGCATAGGAGCATGAACTCTCCCATAAATGGCACGTGCAGGGGATCTAGAACACACGACCCTTCTGAGCATCTAATGCCTCCCCACACCCTAGTCAATGAAAAATTTGTCTTCTATGAAACCAGTCTCTGGCTCCAAAAATGGTTGAGGGCAACCACCTTAGGGAAAGAGGTTTAAAAACTCCATGCAAGATGTAAGGCTACTTAGTAAGCTACTCCACAAAGTTGAAAAAATACTAAAGCCTAAACACACAAGCTAAAACCTGAAATCAGTCATAGTACCATTCAATGACTATGTTTCAGGCCAATCAAAGACGGTTACATTGTTTAAGTCTTCCATTTTTTTTTCATTTGTAAGATGAATGATGCTGATCTGGACAGATGATTCCCAATCTGCACTCCCCAAATTTCTCAGGATTTGCCATGTTTCAAATGCCTAATGGAAATTGTCTTTATCTTAGATAAAGATGCCCAAATAGCTGATCACCTTTCTTTTCTTTTAGCTGGATTGACATTTATTCTAACAGGTAAGCATAATAATTGTTAATATATGCAGGTCAGAAGACAAAGGTCAGTTTAAGGCCATCTGACCTCTTGAGGGCTGTACAGTCACGCTTATCTCTCCTGACCCTACCCCAATCTTGGGGCAATCCTACACGTCTGTCACTCTCCTATCGTTTTGGACACCATTTCATATTGAATCCATAAATCCATGCCAAGCAGTTGAATTCTGATAAGATGTTGACTAACCTGGACAGACACTTTCTTTTTCCTCCTTCTCTCTTCCCCCCTTCTGATCCTCTCTTTGCTGCCCTTCTACTCTGCAGCAAAATATGTATGATGTAAAGTTACTTAGTAATTTCTCTTTTTCTCTTTGGAGCTTTATTACACTTTGGTCTGAGTTCTCATTTTCCACCTTACATTGCCTATTGAAGTTTTGTTTATCCTTTCAAATTACTGCAGGTATATTATACATTCTCTCTACCACCTGATACCTGTATCTTTGATAAAAGTAATAATTCATTTTGTCATAAAAATGAACAAAAATAAGAAAATGAATTTATTAGAGTTTTCCAGAGTAATGTTTGATGAAGTATCTGAATATTATAACCTAGACAGGTTGACACAAAATTAATCATAACAATGGATTATTACTCATTGTTGGATATAATTTAAGTCAACTTTTTCAAAAATATGTATTTGAAATAAGCAAAGGTTTGAAGACTCCATACTAAGAGATTTTCTAAGAACCTTCCTCAAATTCAAAGAATCCTGACCAGTTGACTTTGGCAAGTGGTTTGAAAGTATGAAGGGTTTCTCGGAATCTTTTAACTATCTTTTGAAAAGACTAGTTCAAGGACTTCTATCTCCACTACCTAGACTTACAGGGATGACATTCTGGTTTTATCTTACACCCCTTACGAACCACTTTTCCCTCACTTATCTTTTTATTATTTGTTTGTTTGTTCATTCAATTTTACTAGGATATTCTTAGAACCAGAAGAAAGAAGAGAGAGGTTATGTCTCAGGATATTTTAAGGAGGTAAAAGTACCAAAAAAAAAAATTTTTTTTTTTTTTTTGATATAGAGCCTAAAGCTGTCACACTTGGTAGAGTGCCATGGCATCACAGCTCACAATAACCTCCAACTCCTGGGCTCAAGTGAGTCTCCTTGCCTCCACCTCCCAAGTAGCTGGGACTACAGGAGCCTGCCACAATGCCCGGCTATTTTTTTTTTTTTTGGTCCCAGCCACCATTGTCGTTTGGCGGGCCCGGACTGGATTCGAACCTGCCAGCTCAGGTGTACGTGGCTGGCACCTTAGCCACTTGAGCCACAGGTGACGAACCACACACACAAAAAATAATAATTAATTAATTAATTAATTAAAGCCTTTAAATAATAAGAAATTAAAAATAAGTCAATATATAAACATGATATAGTAACTGTCTTTGGATTTTCATTAAATGAACACAACTAAGCTTGGAAGTTACTTTATAAACTTTGGAATAATCTCTAGGCAACCAGCATTTCTCTCCACTTTCTCCTACAAAAATTTTCCTTCCAAAGTCGGTCAACTTCTGAAAGAGTGGAGAGTAACACTGCTTTCTGTATCTTTTCTGGATCAGAGTTGCCTGTCATTTCCTATGTGTCTACATCTCCTAAAATTTTGCCACATGGAAAAGTTTTTCTCTAAAGGAATAAATAACTACACATATTTTATTATATTATATTCAACTTGGTTTTTAAATGTAGATTAAATGAGATAAAAAATGAGCATCTGTCTCCCAACTGTCTAAAAGTCCCCCTCAAGACATGTTTCTGAGAAAAGTAAAAGCCCATTCACATCCCAGGTCCCAATTTGAAAATCAGTATAAATCTCTTAAAATAATTTTTAGAATTAATGTGCTTTAATGGAGATAAAAATGGAAAAATAATCAGACACTCTCCTTATTTGCATTCTTCAGACACCTTCTTGATTAAGTCAAATTAGTAGGGTATGTTTTTTTCCATTGTTGGCCTTTTATGTGGAGTAGTAATTACGTCCAAGGCATGATGGGTGACCTACCAGCTCTATGGCAAACCCATTTCCCCAGACACACCTCCCTACTAGCCTTTCTAATAGGAAGCTGTTTGCGAAATGAGGATTGTTGTAAAAAGTCACAAAGACTGTGCAGAATTAGAACCAACACTTGTGAGCTCCAAAAGGTAGAGTTGAGTGGAAATTGTTAAAATCCAGCCCTTCGTGTGTGTGTGTGTGTGTGTGTGTGTGTGTGTGTGTTAGAACTGAAAGGGTAAGATTCAAACATCTCTGTAAACTTGCAAACAGAATGTGCAAATCACTAAACTGGTTATTATGTCTGTTGGGCAGAATTGGCGAGAAGCCACAGTAGAAAGTAATGGTGTGGACAGCTTCACCCCATTACTTTCAAAGCAATTGATTCTCTTGTAGCCATTATATCACCCTCAATTTAAAAAGAAAAAAAATAAAGGTGGTTTATCATATCTCCTTCTAATGGATAAGAATATAAATTTTCTCTCAAAGTGAGAAAGTGAACTAAATATAAGGTGTTCATTTTGTCCGCATCCGCGTCCAAGTCAATGAGGAAAGAACATATGCTAAGCGTGGTTGCCAACTTCCTTGCTTGCTTCCTGCATGAGGGACTTCCTGGGTTGTGTGCTTGTTTAAATGGCTTTTAAGAGTGAGATGGGATGGAACAAAAACAGACTGCAAAGTCTGTCGCCCCTCAATCTTTGATGTGATAGATGGTGTAATGTTAAGATAATGGGGCAATTGTTTGGGTCTGTCCTCATCTCTGTTTTCTCTGTTTAGAAATATGAATTTTGATGCACATTATACTATTAGCCAGAAAAAGATAGATTATTGATTAAGAATGCTTATCTTATCTTACAGACCAGATGTTTTAGGAAAATAAATTTAAAAAACTGAGGACTCTCCTTAATGCTAAAGCGAGTATTACTGTGTTACAAATATACAAAATAAACTCACCAAAGAAAGCAAGAGAAGACACACAAGTTTGGAAATGGAAGGAGCCTGAAAAATCAAAGTGAAAGGTACTTCACACTGTACTCTGGTTGGTAAGTTGTGTTACATGACAGTACGGGGTAATAATTCTGAACCCAAAACATGCATCCTGGAATTGAACAATTAAGGAAATGGATGGTGAATGGTGAGAGGCAGATTTCCCAGTGGTGAAGTGAAAGTATACAGAAAAATAATGGGATTTGCTAGAACGATCTATGTGGTAATGGATTAGGGTTAGAGACATCAGTAGAAGCCCTCATTCAGCTTAATATAGGTATGATTGGGACAAAATATTTATAGCTGTATGTATAGGCATGGCTTAATACACACACATATATTCTTTTTCTGTCAGAGACACTTGAGGGCATCAAAAAGAAGGTGATGTCAAAAAGATGGTGGCATAGGAGTTTTCTAGCACTACTACTCCCCACAGAAATTCAACTAGCAACTATCTACAGGTGAGAATACCTGTCTGAATATTCCAGAACTCAGGAGTGAGGGTTAGCCTCTCCTTGGAGTACAGACCTCTGTAAAGCCATGTTAGATGGGTAAGGGGCATGGCTCTATTTGACTGTACTGTCCCTTCCCGAGAAACACAGAGCCTCACATAGAGAATTTCTCTGGACTCTTGGTTTATGGAGAAAAGTGAATTTCAGGCAGATGTTCAGCTTCCCTGCAATTCTAGGACCCATTGCATAAAACAAACTCCTGTCTTATCTTACAGGAAACATTGGGAGTGCTGGCAGGAATAGACCATTTGGGATTAATTATAAAGAAATAACAAGGGTTGGGATTCACAATGACAAGTGATTGGAGCTTGGGCGTTGTTTTGCATTTTGGGCAACAGAGGCACCACACAAAAGAGGCTACACACCAGCATTTTGCTACAAGAAGCACAGTCCTAAGTCTGCCTAGCCATCTTTGCACACAGACCTGGTTCTCTTATTGTCTTCCCCAGATGTGGGAGGCAACTGCACATTAGCCATCACCCATAAAGTGAGCATATGGCACTACCCAACACTAGGAGCTAAGCACGACTCCACCAAGCCTGATGCTCTGCTTAAGCTTTCCATAGCCTGGGATCCAAGACCAAGTCTATATGTATCAGTGGATCATTACCTCTTGCCCTTCACACTCTGTAGCTTAGCAGCAATGCCAGGCACCTCACCCAGTCTCAGAATCCAGCACGTGGCCTCTCCCAACCTCAGATTCCATACAATACACTGTCTAGCCAGGGGGGATCACTTACAACCATACCCAATTAAAGACAATTGCAAAGCTCACACAGAAGCTTCACCTGATGGCGAGTGGTCTTACTGATCTCACACAGCAAACAGGACCATTCAACTTCAGGGCACAGGGAGCTACCCAGCTCAAAAGAAAACCTGACATCACATTCTATCTGTACAGGTTTGGTCCCAGCCAGCCAATCCAAAATCCCAGGCTAATCTAAATAATGAAGGTCTATCACCACATAAAAAATACATGTAAAGGCAGAAGAGGTGGCCATCTTCTCTAATATGTAAACATCAATGTAAACCAAAAGAATTAAGAAAAATTAGGAAAATATAATACCATTAAAAAAACTAATAAAGCTTTAATAAGAAGCTCAGAAGAAATGTACCTCTATGAAACGACTGTCAAACAATTCAGAATAATCCTCCTGAACTTCTTAAAGTTCAGAGAATTCTAAGGAAATACAGATAAAACATTAAATAAAATTAGGAAAACAAATTATGAACAGAGTGAGAAGTATGACAAAGAAATAGAATCAATTAATAGAAAAAGTGGTAAGATAAGATACTTGAAATTATTCAATTAGAGAAACAAAAAGAAAAATTAATCAAAAAGAATGAAGATGGCCTATAGGAATTATGGACCACCATTGAGCAAGCTAACTTTTGTATAATAGGAGTTTAAGAAAGAGAGAGAAAGAAATGCGTAGAAAGCTTATTTAAGAAAATAGTGTTTGGGAGGCTCCTGTGGCTCAAAGGAATAGTGCTCTGGCCCCGAACGCTGGAGGTGGCTGGTTCAAACCCAGCCCCCCAGCCCCGGCCAAAAACTGCAAAAAAAAAAAAAAAAAAAGAAAGAAAGAAAGAAAATAGTGGCTAGAAGTTTCTCAAATATAGGTAAAGACAGCAACATTCAGGTATAGGAAGCTCAGAACCCACCAATCAAATTCAACTCAGAGAGGAGTTCACCAAGACAAATAACAATCAAATTATCAGAAATTAAAGACAAAGAAAGAAAGATGACTGAAAGCAACAAGAGATTACAAAGGTATTACATTAAAGTCAGTCCTAGAATAGTTTTTGGAGTATTTCTAAGCAGAAGCTCAGTAGGCCAAAAGACAGTAGGATTATATATGCCAAGTGCTCAAGAAGAAAAACTTGCTAACCAAAATTCTTTACCCATCTCTTTTCTCCCCCTCGCTCCCCCGTGTGTCTTGTGTCTCTGTCTCGCTCGCTCTCTCTTCCTCCTCCTCCTCTTGACCTTCTCTCCTCTCCTCCCTTCCCCCATTTCTCTCTCTCTCTCCCCTGCTCCTTAATGCTGCTCTGCAGCTTCCCCCACCAATGAAGACCTTTCCTACAAAAAAAGTGAGACAGAAATAAAAACATTTCCAGACAAAACAAGCTATGACTATTTGTTCATCACCATTAGGCCTGCTGTACAGAAATTGGTACGGGCATTCATTGAGCTGAAATAATAGGCTGTTAATTAATAACAAAAAATATGTGAAATTAAAAAACTTAATAGTATAAACAATACATAGTCATACTCATTATTCTCCAATATTGTAGGGGTGGTGCGTAAAGCAAACATTTTCCTATTATAAATGTTACGAGATTAAAAATTGAAGACAGCAACTGTGATCAATTATTTAAGGAAAATTACCAATAACTGTAACTTTTGATATTAAATCATAAAGGGTAGAAAAGGAGAAAGGTAGAGTGTTGTATGCTATTAAATTTCAGTCAGCTTTATTAGCTTAAAGTAGCCTGTAATAAGGATAAGATGTTTTAAGTAAGCGTCATGGTAAGCACAAAACAAAAACCTATAACACTTTCACAAAATATGAAAAGAAAGAATTCAAAATATACCATAACACATGTTAAAAAACACATCAAATCACAAAGAAAGAGGACAAGAAAAAAAGGAAATAAAAGACCTACAAAATAATCAGAAAATAAATTACAAAATGGCAGTAGAAAGTCCTTAATGAACAATAATTATCATGAATATGAATGGATTCAATTTTCTGATAAAAATATATAGCATTGCTGAAGGATTTAAAACACAAGATCCTACCCTTTTTTTTTTTTTTTTTTTTTTTTTTGGGCAGTTTTTTGGCCGGGGCTTGGTTTTGAACCCACCACCTCTGGCATATGGGGCCGGCGCCCTATACCTTTGAGCTGAAGGCACTGCCCAAGATCCTACCATTTTGCTGCCTAGAAGAAACATGTTATACTAGCACAGGCATGTGTAGACTGAAAGACAAGTTATGTAAAAAAATACCATTCAAAAGGAAACTGAGAAAGCAAGGGGTAGCTATACTTACATCAGACAAAACAGGTTTTAGATTAAATATACTAAAAAGACAAATTCATTTCCTAATGATAAAGAGGTTAATTCATCATGGGGACAGAACAGCTGTAAATATATATGACAACATCAGAGCACCTAAATACATAAAACAATTATGAAATTATCTGAAGGCAGATATAGATGACTATACTATAATACTTGGACACCTCAATACCCCCACTTTGAACAATGGAAAGAAAGATCATCTAGACAGAAAATTAATAAATTAATGCAGAAACTTGGACTTAAATTACACTTTAGATGAAATATACTCAACAGACATACATAGAACCTTTCATCCAACAGCAGCAGAATGGATATTCTTCTCAAATGCACATAGAACATTCTACCAGATAGATGTGTATTGGATAACTAAATGAATCTTAAAAAATTTAGAAGAATTAAAATTATATTGAATTTCTTTTTTTTTGCAGTTTTTGTCCAGCGCTGGGTTTGAACCTGCCATTGTGGCATATGGGGCCAGCGCCCTACTCCTTTGAGCCACAGGCACTGCCCTCTCTCTCTCTCTTTTTTTTTTTAAGACAGAATCTCATTTTGTCACCCTTGGTAGAGTGTTGTGGCTCCTAGCTCACAGCAACCTCGAATTCTTGGGTTCAAGTGATCCTCTTGCCTCAGCCTCACAAGTAGTTGGGAGAGTTTCTTTTTAAATCATGATGGCAAGAAATTAAAAATTAGTAATGGGAAAATATGGAAAAATGCATGAATATGTGGAAATTAACACTCTCCTAAACAACCAAAAGGTCAGAAAAGAAAACAAAAAGGAAAGAAGAAAATACAGGTGACAAAAGAATATGGAAATACAACATACTAAAAATTATTGGATACATCAAAAGCAGATCTAAAAAAAAATTCATAGCAATATACATGTTGTATATTTACAAGGAAGACATATATCTAATAATCAAGCATTATGGCTTAAGGAACTAGACAAAGAAGAACAAACTAAACCTAAAATTAGCAAAAAGAAAAAAATAATAAAGGTGAGAACAGAAATAAATAAAATATAGACCAGAAAAACAATAGAAAAAAATCAGCATAAATCCAGTTGGTTTTTGAAAAAGATAAACAAAATTCACAAACCCTTTAGCTAGAATAACTAGATTTAAAAAACAGAAGATTCCTGTAGGCTGCATGTGATGGCTGACATCTGTAATCCTAGCACTCTGAGAGGCTGAGGCAGGTGGATCCCTTGAGCTCAGAAGTTTGAGACCACCCTGAGCAAGAACGCAACACTGTCTCTACTAAAAATAGAAAAACTAGCTGAGTGTCGTGGTGGCTACCTATAGTCCCAGCTACTAGGGAAGCTGAGGCAAGTGGATCACTTGAACCCCCAAATTTGAGGTTGCTGCGAGCTGCAATGCATGGCACTCAAACCCAGGGTAACACACAAAAAAGAACTCAAGTAAATAAGACTAGAGATGAAAGAGAAGACATTATAACTGATAGCCTAAACATATAAAACCCATCAAGAATAAATCATGAATAAATAGAAAATCTGAACAGACCGTAATGAGTAACACTATTGGTAAAAAATTTTCTATCAAAGACCGCCTGGGCCCCAAAATAATTCTACCAAACAGGTAAAGAAGAGCTAATTCCAATTCTTCTTAATGCCTCCAAAAAATAGAAATAAAGCTAATACTTCCAAACTCATTTTACAAGGCCACCATTATTCTGAAACTAAAGCCAGAGAAGGACATTACAAGATAAGAAAATTATGGACCAATATTGCCAATGAGATGTAAAATCCTCAATATTAACAAACTGAATTCATTACCACATTAAAATAATCATTCAGCATGATTACATGGGATTTATCCCTGGGACACAGGATGATTCTACATATGTCAATCAATAAATGTGATATATCATATTAACAGATTGAATAATAAAAATCATATGATTATATCAAAATGTAGAGAAGAAGCATTTGACAGAATTAAGCACCCTTTCATGATAAAAATGCTCAATAGATGTGAAATTGAGAAATATATTTCTCAATTTCTCAACATGATAAGGCCATGTATGACAAATATGTAGCTAACATTCTGAATGATCAAAAGTTCAAAGTCTATGATAAGGAATAAGACAAGTATGACCACTACCACCAACTTCCTTTAACCATATAACTGAAAGCAGTTAGGCAATAGAGAGAATTAAAAGACATCCAATAGGAAAAGAAAAATAAAATTGTCCGTTTTGGCTGACAATGTGACCTTACATATAGAAAACTCTAAAGACACCATGAAAAAAACTGTTACATCTGAAAAAAAAATTCAGTTGAGTTGTAGGATACAAAATCAACATAGAAAAATCAATAGTGCTTCTATTTACTAATAATGAACTATTGGAACACAAAATTAAGAATGCAATTCCGTATATGATAGCAGCAAAAAAAAAAAAAAAAATCGAATACTTAGGTGCAAATTTAACCAAGATGGTAAAAGACCTGTATACTGAAACCTATAAAATACTGATAAAAGAAATTATAGAAAACAACAAGTAAAAGGAAAGATAACCCATATTCATGGGTGAGGAATTCATATTCATAAAATGTCCTTACAACCCAATGTGATCAACACAATCAATAAAATGACAAAATTTCTATTATTTTTCACAGAACTAGAAAACACAATCCTGAAATTTATATGAACCACAAAGATGACAAAAAGCCTAAACATTCTTGAACATAAAGAACAAAACCAAAAGCATCTCACATGCTAATTTGAAAACATATAAAATAATTTCAATTACAACAACATGATATGGCATATATATAAACATATCAACCAATGAAACAGGATAGAAGGTGTGGAAAAAATTCACACATTTCTGGTTAATTGACATTTGACAAAGCTTTCAAGAACACACAATGGGAAAAAGTCTCTTCAACGAATAGTGTTGGAAAGACTGTATATCCACATGCAAAATAATTAAACTGGACATTTTTCTTATACCGTATATAAGATGGGGATTAATTATTTAAACATAGACCTGAATTTATAAACATACTATAAGATGCAGTTGGAAGAAGGTTCCATGATTTTGGTCTGGGCAAAAATTTTTCAGATATGACCCCCAAAACACAAGCAACAAAAGCAAAAATAGATGAATAGGATGGTAGTAAATTTAAAACCTCTCCACACCAAATGAAAACAAGTAATCAACAAAATGAAGATATGAAGACACAGATGACAGGATGGAAGAAAATATTTGAAAACCATACCTTTGACATGGAGTTAAATTCAAAATATATAAGGAATTCAATAGCAAGAAAACAACTCAATTTTAAAAAACAGACAAAAGGGGATATATAGATGTGTTTTTAATAAGATATGCAAATAATCAACAGATGCATGAAAAATGCTCAGCATCAGTAATCATTAGGAAAATACACATTAAAATAACAATGGGATATCACTTCATATCTGTTAGAATAGCTTTTATCAAAAAGATGAGAAATAACAAGTGTAGATCAAGGAACAGAGCCAAGGGACCCCATAGCTGGTGGGGCTGTAAATTATAGAAATCAGTATGGAAATTCCTCAAAAAATTACAAATGGAACTATCATATAATCCAGTAAGCCTATTCTGAGTATAGATCCAGAGAAAATAAATCAATATTTTGAAAGGATATCTACACTCCCATAGTTATTACAGCATTATTCAGAATAGCCAAGGTGTGGAATCTACCAGGGTCCATTGATGGTTGAATGAATTAAAAAAAAGTTTTATATTTACCCAATAGATTGCTATTCAATCTTTAAAAGAGGGAAAACTCTGTCATTTGTAACAAGGTGAATGAAACTGAAAGACACAATGCTAAATGAAGTCAGCCAGGCAAAAACTCAAACACTGCAGGATTTCATTTATATGTGGGATGTAGAACAATTGCGCCCACTGACGGAGAGAGCGGAACGACGGCTCCCAGAGTCTGCGGGGCGGAGGGGGGGAGTGAAAAGAGAGAGAAGGAGGAGTTATTGATCAAAGTCTCAGACACCCAAGTGGGATAGGTTGTGAGGATGACTTTAGCCAAGAACAATAGTGCATTGTGGTTTTCAGAATAGTCAATTTCAAATGTCTCACTACAAAATAGTCAATTTTATATGTCAATTTCAAATGTCTC
>CAUYRH010139610.1:0-37925 GCA_963574655.1 Perodicticus potto
GGGAGACCGAAGCAGGAGGATCACTTGAGTTCACAGGTTCATGAGACCAGCCTGAGCAAGAACAAGATCCCATCTCTAAAGAAAGTAGCTGGGCCTTGTGGCCAGTGCCTATAGTCCCAGCTACTTGAGAGGCTAAGGGAAGGCAATCACTCAAGTCCAAGAGTTTGAGGTTGCTGTGAGCTGCGATGCCATGGCATTCAACCCAAGCCTGGGATGACCGAGTGAGACTCTGTCTCAAAAAAAAAAAAAAAAGATTACTATTTGGATGGGCTTATCCGTCCCATTTTATAGAGCTGGAAACTGAAGCTCAGAGAGGCTGAGTAACTTCCCCAAGGGAACACAGCTACTTATATGCTGGCCTGTTGTATTTCGCCTTTACATGACCTCCCAGGCTTGGCTTCTCCTATAGGAAGAGGAGCCAGAGGAAAATGCCAGGCATGGACCATTCTCCTTGGCACAGAGGCCCTGTGATGTCATATTCTAAGCCGTTTAGGCTGGAAAGATGATGGACCAGTTTCTCTGGGCTGCATGAGGACTTTGGCCTCTGGGAGGGTGGTTTTGCTGTAGAATATGGGGTGCAGAGGCAGAGATCTCCAGGGCTGACTCCACCGTTTCCCAGAGAAAGCCCGCCAAGCAGTGCTTCCTCTCCTCCCCCCCCCAGGACAGTGAGAGGGCACAGTGGGCGAGGGGTGGGCAAGAACCAGGGCAGGTAGGGAGAAAGCCTCTGAGGGCAGCCCAGAGGGAAAAGGGAAGGAACAGAGACAGGGCCGGAGGCAGAAAAGAGAGGCAGGGAGAGTAGGCAAGAATGGAGAGCACCATCCGCTGGGAAGGACATGGCAAGGCTATTGGGAAGGCAGTGCCTGGGGCCAGGCCGCCAGGCAGGGGCAGCCCCAAAAAGGCCTCACAGAAGCAAGTGCTAAGTGGTCCTGCCTGAGAAGACCCTGGAGGAGGAACTCTCTGATTTTAGCCCCTGCACTGTGGGAGCTCTTTTCATTAGCTGAACAACTGCTTTCTTATCCCAAAGCCACCCCTACCCCACCCTCCCAAGACACGCGCATCACACGCACCCACACTCCTCTGTTTGGGACAAGAAACCATTCATCCCACAATGACTCTACCCCTTCTCCAATGGGGATCTGCACTTCGACTCCTAGGAGTCTATCTGGAGCTCCTGTCAGTGGGAGTCTAAAAAATGCATGTCCTGTACACATGAAAGTGGACTCAGGCTGGGCTCGGAGAAAGAGGGTGACAGCCGTGCGCAAGGCAAGGAGAAAAAAGTGTGGCCGATGAAAACCAGGCCCCACTTTAACCAAGGTTTTCCCCAACAGTGCTCAGCCCCTGGTTCCATGTCCATTCCTGAGGCCTAAAGATGGCCTGTGGGCCAGGAAGGTGCAGGGCTGGACATGACAGGGCAGGACCCCTTCACCCAGGACCCCACAGGGCACCACTGCCTCCTGGAGGCCCAACACCCAGCACGTGTAAAACACAGTTCCCTGCACACAGCCAGTGCTCAGTAGAAGATTCTAATTTAAATAATCAGGCTCTTTTTGGTGCGGGGAGTGGGTAGAAGGAATAGGCAGTGGTATCAGGACAAAGTAGAGAAGACCCAAGGGACTCCCTCTTCCTCCTTGATTCTTCCAGCTTCTGCTCAGGGTCACCACTCACCTGACAGGTGCTCACATGTCACAGCTACCTACCCTCCACCCAGCTAGTTGAGCACTAGGGACCAGGCTGTCTCTCACTGCTAGGGTGTGTTGAATGAAAGCAAAAAGCAGCATGAATATGAGAATCCCAGGCCTGGAAAGGTCCCTAATATTTAGTCAGTCTGGGGTACCACCAAGGCTTGCAGGCTATATATCAGGGGACTTTATATACCTGGGATCGTTATATACCAGAGCACATGCTTGTACTTTGCATCGTTCTGACAAGAACTCTAGCTGTCTTTAGATTCTCAAAGAGGTCCTTAACCAAAGAGAGCCAAGGATCATTAGCATACCTAAGCCTCTGCTGGGACACCCCTAGGAACAAGAGGTTTCACTATCTCCCAGTCAGCTCATTCCAATTAATTAAGCAATCAATAAACTTTTCCGTGAGATAAAATGAGAGGCTAAGAGACCGAAGAGAATATTTATAATCACAAGCCCAGAGATAGAAGAGAGGTGACGCCCATGGGTCAAGTCAGCCATCTAGCCACCCACCTACCTACCCATCTAGTAAACCTTAACTGACTACCTAGCATGTTCTGGGCTGACTAAGCATCAGATGCCAGGACTGCAACGGAGAAAAGATAAGACTCTTATTCTCAGAGTGCTAACAATCTAGCTATTGAGACAGACACACTCTGAATATTACAGGACAAGACTAGCTGTTAAACACGCTTACCAGAAGATCTACAACTAATCTGTCACAGGATCACAGCAGCTGGTGGGAGTACTGCTGCCATGGCAGCCAGGTAAAGCCACTCAGAGGTGTCGCATCCATGTGTCATACCTGTCCATTGCACACGGGTGAAAAAATGGCATTTTAGGTAGAAGCAATACCAAGTACAAAAGCTTAGAGGAGTGGGATTGCTTGGTGCTTTCAGAAAATTCAAATAGACCAGTCTGACCCGAAGAGGGCTGAATACAGGATCACACACCACCACCACCACATGAACACACACAGACGCATCACATATCCTGAAACCCAGGCTGGAGCCCTGGTTCTGCCACCAATAGCCTGAACCATCATCTTCTTCTTCAAGACCCTTACTTTCCCCATCTGGACATTTGGGTTGCTGCACACAGGCTGGAATGTGGATAAAAAAGTGCTTAGTGTCATCTCCTAAACCAGGCCAGCCTTGGACTCATGTCTGGTGGAGCTCTACACTGGCTTTCTGGGGAGCAGCTGGAGACATGGTAGGAAACCCAGTACCCATGATCAATGCCTCCCACTCCTTGAAAGGTTTGGGATCAGAGACAAAATGTCAGAGGCACTAAGTCTTGCATGGCACTGGGGCCCAGAGACTGACCCAGGTGAGCGCTAACCTTGGGGCCAACTGCAGGACAAGTCACAGAGGCAACTCATGGCTGAAACACAGAAGAATACTAGATCTAGTTCTGTGGCTGACTTGCTGAGTGACTTTCCAGGTCTCTGTGTTCCCATCTGTAAAATAGTAGTAGCTGTGAGGAAATAGATGTGAAGAATAAAGCACTGCTCAAGAATAAGGGACTACTTTGCAAAGGCCATCTTCTTCAAGGTCCCTCCTCTGACAGCATCTGGCTCTCTGCTGCTTGTAATTACTAATTACAATGTCGCCTGCTTTCTTCCCTCCCACCTGACTCAGAAGGTCCATGAGGTGTGATCTTCTCTCTGAGCCCACGCTTGCCAGTCAACTTAATTTGACAGAGGGAGGGTCAGGCTACCTCAGCCAACAGTCTCTCAAATGACGGTCTTCCTTCCCTGAGTCACAGTTCAACTGTCCAAGAGTAGCTAAGGGAGCTGAGGGTATCCTCCCAAGCTTCTTGGCTGAGGGAGAATGGCCAATCCTCTCAGGCCCTGGGGCTGCCCCCTACAACCCAAGCCACACAGATCACAAAGGCTGCTCAGAACCAGCCTCAGCTCCTGAACCCCACTCTCAGCTCCAGCCAGGCAAACACCATCCTTGGGCAGAAATGTGGCTTTGTCAGGAGGCCCCTGGGCTCTTTTACACCCGTTGAGGAGGGCAGGTGACACAATCAAACCCTCAGAAAACTATCAATACTAGGGCCTTCTAAAGCAAGATGCCACAGATGCTTCCTTAAGGGTTCTGATAGCCATTCTGTGCAGAAAGGCTGAGGCTGTGGGAAGGGCTGTCTGTTAATCTGCATGGCACTCTTGCTGCTGTTCTCAAATCTCCCATGGGTGGACCCAAAAAGGAAAATGTTCAGTGCTGCAGAAGATAATGCTTCAAACCAGTATGGGGCACCTGAGTTAACAGCTCTAAGAAAGGCTTCCTAAAAGTTAGAACTATCCAACAAGGGAGAGGTCTGCCTCAGTGGAGCATCCCTGGGCCTGGAGATGTTTGGAAGAACACTGGCAGCTATTCTATGCCAAAAACATTCTCTGGCCAAATAGATATGGGAAATGTTGGCTGAAGAAAGGTTAACAGGTTTTGTATTGCAGATCTTCTCAGAGCCTTTATTGTGGTAGCCGGGAAAGACAGTATGCTGTGCTTTCCAATTATACTTGACTCCAAAGTCTTTCCCTCAACATCCGTAAAGTCGAGGTCTCTTGACAGCTGTACCTTCCAGCTACCTCTCTCCCTGAAAGAGGGAAAGAAAACAACTGCCCCAAGAATCTAGCCTGAATGCAATGAGATAGCCATATCCGCCTGGGGACCAAGGGGTTACAGGGACTACCTAGGAGGGGGTCTTAGCATCCTTCCAAGGAGCACAAGAGGTAATGTTTAACGAGGACATAGTTCCAGTTTTCCAGAGGGTAGACTCTACACTGCTATGATTTAAAATTCGAAACAAAACTTACCAGGGCAGACCCCAGGCAGCCCAACCCCCACTCCTAAGAACTGCCTGGAGAGAAGAGGAGGGTCTCACCCAAGGGCCACAGGAACCCTTCTTCAAAGGCATATGTATATTGTTGCCATAGAGCAGGTTTTTGTAACTGGGGGTTACGGGACCTAGTTTCTATACACCAAGGCCTTTTAAAACTGTACAAGATGTGCCTGCTTTGGCCTGGCACCCTCTCTACGAGCTGGGAAGCCCCAAGAATCCAAGTCACCTCCTGGTGCTTGCTCCCCCACTTGCATGTGAACTCTGCCATCTCCCTCTCTGCTCCCAGGGCCAGTGTGCCACTCAGAACCCTTGGCTTATCTTCAGCTTCCCGAGCCGAGGTTCCAGGGGCACAATGGGCTTCTGTGCCCCCATGTCCTCACCCCCCCATCCCAGCTGCATTCATGGTGCTTAGCTATTGTGGTGGGAGCAGCCTGGGGGTGGTGCAGGAGGAGGTGGGCTCTTGGCACAGGGGCTGGCACAGACAGGCTGTGGTCAGCGGTCAGCATGCAAGTCACATCCGCAGGCACTGCCATGGGGCCTGCCAGGCCTTGCACAGAACGGCGACACTTCTGGGCCCCCTAGGTCCCTCCATAGAGTCCCCTCTGGCCCACACACGACTTGCTTCCTCTCTGACCAGCCCCTTGGTAGCACTGAGGTGGGGGATATATATATATATATTTTTTTGCCTTCTTAGCCAGTTGCTATTTTAGAGCCAGATTAGGTCACCAGCTAAGCCCTGGATGCAGGAAAGGCCTGTCCCCAGGAGCACAGCTGGGGCTCACAGAGTGTTTAGGAGGTAAAGTGGGTGGGGGGTGAGGTCGAGTGAGCCTGAAGCCAAAAGAGCCTTCCAGAAGTCAAGAGGCACAGCCCTCCAGCTCCTCTGAGGAAGCCACTGTCCTGTAAGCATAAGAGAAGCCCCTGTTGTCTCCTCCTCTAACCCAGCCTGAATGCAGGCACATCATCCCTTGTCTGAACAGGTCTCAAATCCCAGACATACCATCCTGGGGACAGCAGAGACTAAATCTAACCGATGGGTAAACTGAGGTCCAAGAGAGACAGGGGGTTCCTTTGAGTTAGGTCATGAGACTTTTCCCATCACTATACAGTATATCTTTTTCTTGCTCCTTCTGCACTATACCCCTTCATGGGGAAATTAGGTTTACAGCAAGAAGAGAGAGGAGGTCCCACTGACCTCTAGCTAGGAACCTAGATGCCAGAAATTTTTTTTTTTTTTTTTTTGAGACAGAGTCTATGTTGCCCTCGGTAGAGTGCCGTGGTGTCACAGCTCACAGCAACCTCAAACTCTTGAGCTTAAGCAATTCTCTTGCCTCAGCCTCCCAAGTAGCTGGGACTATAGGCGCCCACCATGACACCCAGTTATTTTTTGGTTGTAGTTGTCATTGTTGTTTGGCAGGCCCAAGCTGAGGTCAAACCCGCCAGCTCTGGTGTATGTGGCCGGCGCCCTGGCTGCTGAGCTACAGGCGCAGAGCCAGATGCCAGAAATTTTTAAGAAAAAGCACAACATCCTACTCTCTCAAGGGGTCTAGATGGTGAAGAGCTTCCAGTTCTCTCAGTGCAGACCCGGGAGCAGGGAACAAGGCCCCCATAGGGTGGAAGCAGGTGGAGGATAGCAGAGGCTAATTAGGGAGCCCCACTTGAGCTGCAGGTCATGGTCACCCTCCTCCCTGGAAGAGAAGCTCACTTGGGGCTCCCATAGCCCCTCCCATTAAGCCACCCACCATTCTTACTCTGCACTGGCTTGGCTGTGTACTCATCTACGGCCCCCACTAGCCTGCAACCCAGAGCTCAGCAAGTGTTTGGTAAGAGAACAAACAACTGAAAAGCCCCACACATTGAAGTAACACCCCACAAACAGTCCTCCAAAGTCAGTGGACACCTAAAGCCACTTCCCTGAAGAGGTAGAAAATTCTCTTACAAAAAAGAAAGATCCCCAGCCAAGAATAATTCCTCAAGTGGAGAGAATGCCTTACAGTTTACCAAGAGTTTTAGCATACAAATGCTTTCGCCTGGCACTAAAGGGTGCCTTTCCAGACTCATCTCCCTCCACTATGCCCAGCCCCCCTACATAGGTCAACAGGTCAGCCTGGGTGTGCTGGCCTTAGACCAGCATTTTACAGATCCATGTCTACCCCAGTAAATAACCTCAGAGTTGAACACACTTATGAGGCCCCTGCCTCCTCCTCTCATCCCCAGCATCCAGGCCCTCTCCCCAGCCCATTCAGGACTTTGACTTCCCTAAAACAAACCCATGTGCCCAGGTCTAGAAAGAAAGTAACCCCCATGTGCATCCCCCACCTTCTGCACCTTTGCAGAGAAAGACCCCACAAGTGGAGGAAAACAGATGGATGTCTGCAATTCCCAAATGAGGCAGGAGTAAGTGGGGGTTTCAGAGGGGGAGGAGTCCCACTGGGCTAGCTACAAAGAAGAGTGGAATCTAGGCAGGCTCCAGAGAGGACTCCTCAAAAGGGTCTGGGAGAGGGTGATGATCTGTGTATTTATCTAGCTGGCAAAGAGGCACTGCCCAGTCGACTTTGTAACTGAATCCACCAAACAGGCAGACTTTGTGACACAGCCAGCCCAGGTCTGCAGAAGGCACTGGGCAGCTGGAAACTCTCCCCTTATTATCTAGTCCCCCTCCCAAGAGCTCAAGAGGATTTCCCTTTCATTTCCTTCCAGGCTGGGGGGGGGGGGCAGGCAGGGGACAGCACAGTATGCGGGGTCAAGCCCTTAAAACCACTTCCTATGTGGTTGGGGGAGGGTGAGCAGCTGGAGGATGTATCTGGGGGTCCCCGTGTGAAAACAGGAGGAAAGCCCTCTCTGCACTCACTGCTTCCAGGGTGCCCCTCGGGTCAGGAACCACAGAAATCAGAGAAAAAAAGACTTCAGGCCTTCCAGAGGAGCTTGGAGCAGAATTTGCAGTTTCGGTCCCAAGCCAGCGGTGGCCAGGAGGCTGATAGAGTTGGGCGTGGGAAGGACACTTGGAAGGGGCTCCCCGCCCTGGCCGCACCCCAGCTGTCTGTGGGGAATCCGGAGACAACCTCCCCCAACTCCCTCTCCCAGCCCCCCATGAGCAGGGCTACCCAGGCTGGGAGAGAGGGCGGGAGGACCCCGCCCGGGCCTGAACTGCTCCGGGCCGGGCTCAGCCGGGAGGTGACGCTTTCCAGGCGCCCCGGGGACTTTGGGCGGCGAGTTTGGCAGAATCGAACGAAGCTAAGCCAAGACCAGCCGAACGATGCAGAGCTGGGCAGAGTCAGGCCAGGAAGAGCGGGACAGATAGGAAACCGTCCGGCTCGGTGGGGCGGAGGGCGGGGGCACCCACCTCTCCGCGCTGCAGCTGGAAAAAGCTGTTGAGATAGCTGGAGTGCAAGGGCGAGCCCAGTTGCTCTGGGCGGCCCTTGCCGAAGGCCAGCTCCGGCGGTGCGGCGGCGGCTGTGGGCTCCGGCCGGAAAGCATCGAAGGCGCTAGTCTGGTGAGTGTCCTGTAGCGACAGGTAGACCCAGTTGAGCAGTTGGGCCGGCTGGTACACCGAGGCGGCGCTGGTGTCGATGGCCGACAGCAGGCTCATTTTGCCGCGGCGGTGCCGGCCCCTCCCCGGCCGCCCGCTTGCGACCCCCCCAAGCGGAGGGGCGGGCACCGGGGAGCCTGCGCCCACCGCCAGCCGCCCGAGCCCTGTCGGCGACCGCCCCGCGTCCTGCGTCCTGCGCGCTGCCCGCAGCCACTGCTGCCGCCACCGCCGCCTCCCCCCGACTGCGGCTCCCGAGCGCGCGGGCGGAGGAAGGAGGCAGCGAAAGTTGGGCAGGAAACTTTTGGCCCCGCCCCCTCCGCGCCGCCCGCCCCAGCCGCCCGGCGATCCGCTATCTGCCTCAGTGCTGACCCCTTCGGCGGCTATTCCCGGGGTGGGGTCCACAAAGCCCCGCCCACACCACGCCCCTCTCGGCACTGTCCTAGCCCCCCTATTGGCTGCAGAATTGAATATGGAATAGCAGGGGCGGGGCAGGGGGGAAATACTGTTATCTGCCTATGTAGCAACGTGCGGACTTGCAGCCCAACCGGGGTCAATTTAGATCCCTGAGCCTTCAGGGAGCTCAGTCCCTATCCAGCGTGATCAATTTCCTCTCGGTCTGTTGTCGCCTCACTTCTGCCTTGTTCTTTACAAATCTCCAAATATTTCATTTCATAAGCTTTTCCTTTTCTATTTCCCTTCCTTTTTTATACTCTCTCGTAGACTATTATCTCCTGTGTCCCTCGTCTCTCTGTTGGTCTAGTATTTCTTTGTAGTTCTCTGTCTCTGCCTCTCTGTTTTGTTCTGCGTGTGCCTATCTTTTCTCTCTTTTATTTTCGTCTCATCCGACGTTTCTCTGACTCCTTCTCCGACCCCATCGCCCCCAAACGCGCGCGCACTCTCTCACACAGACACACACGCGCGTTTCCAACTCCCTCTCTCTATCACCTAGGACCCTCCCCCTCGTACTTAATTCCTTCCATCTGCAGAATCGCTTTGGCCGGCTGCGCCAAGGGGGGCCCCGGTTCCTGCCCCAGGAAAGACTCTCCGCCCCCCTCCTCCGCCCCTCTCCCTTCTCTTATTTCTGTCATGGGCCCGCCTTGTTTCTCACTCCTCTCTTCGCCCCAGCTCCGGCCCCAGCCAGCCCCAATGTCTTGGAGAATCGCCAGGACTCCTAGCCTAGGCTAGGGGATCTCAGAAACAGGGCTGTCACCCACCTCCCTGGGACATTCCAGCTAGTTAAATCTGGCTGGGGAGAGTCCCCCCCCCCGCTGCTCTACCTGATACCCCAGCATCACCCCAGAGCCTTCACCGTCTTAGTCTTGGGGTACTCTCTGCTGCACCAGAGTTGAGGATCTATTAGGTCACCTCTCCCACCTCCAGTCTGACTCGTCCGCCCAGTGTTGGTGTGCCAGCTGGGCCACCTTTCAGCTGGGTGACCTTTGTGTGGTGTCTAACCTCTGGGAGCAAGTCTGATTTTTCTTCTGTATAATGGTTTCATCACCTTATCCCTGGGGATGTTTGTGTGCTTACCAGCTTGGGCTTGGTAAGCAGAAGATATTCCACAAAGGTCAGCTCTCAACTATTCCCTTCCAGGAGAATTCCTCCCAATAGCGATTCTAGGCAGGGTACCTAGGCACACCTGTGGATTCTTGGACCAGAGGGCCTTGGGTGATCAACAAGTGCTGCCCTCCCACCAACCAAGAACCCTTTGATTTCAGATCTCCATGTTTATGAAGATTTTGTCTATAAAACAATTTGCAATGATTAATACAACTGATAGCACATATACTAATCATATCTTAATGTTTTTATTCATCAAAGACACATCTAGACAATACCTTTTATATATTTTTTAAAAAATTTATTGTGAGACTATCTCAACTCTGTCACCCTAGGCTGAGTGCCCGGGCATCATAGCTCACAGCAACCTCAAACTCTTGGGCTCAAGAAATCCTCTTGCCTCAGCCTCCCCAATAACTGGGACTGATCTGGAACTCCTGAGCTCAAACAATCCACCTGCCTCAGCCTCCCAGACTGCTAGGATTACAGGTGTGAGCTACTGCACCCAGCCCCCCTTTATATTTTTAAACCGTGTTAAACCTTTTTGCTTTAACAGATGATACATATCTGATTGAAATAAATGTTATAAACATTTTACTCGTAAAAATATTCAGGTCATTTCTGGAACTCTGCTACTATCTTTGAGCTTCCAAGGATCTGGAACAACTGATTCAGATGTTCCCTGGATTATAAAGTGAAAACTGTAGTTCAGAGAAGGGATATTGTCCAGTATACAAGCAGATAGTCAGGACCCCAGAGGAGACCCTGAAGTACCCTGCCCCAGACCGGAGCTCTCTGATTCTGCCCTCTACTCATCTTGTAGATAAAGGTGGCCCCATTCTGTGGAAGTGCTGACATTTTCCCTAGTGTAGGTTACAAATTCAAATTCCATTAGAGACAAGAAGGTAACCACTAGGCAGTGATGGAACCTATGGACAACTAAAATGTTAGCCAAACAAAATACATCTGTCATGTCCTTAGTCTGAGACTCAGTCTGGCACCTGCTTAGAGACACACCTTCTGTGGACCTTTCCTGTCTTTCATAATAATTTGATGCTATGAGTGTGTCTGTCACACCCACTGACCACACTGATAGCCCTCACCCCTTTCTTCCCACTTGAATCTCCATTCCCATAGTTCCTGCACAGAGCCTAGTATATAGATAGTAGATGACAGAGAAATATGTGCTAGATTGATGACGGGCGAATGGAGAGATGGGTGGGTGGATGGATGGATGGATTGATGGATGGAGATGGCCAGATTATACTCCCTTTTGAAGCCTGAATGGCTTACTTGGTTTTTTACTTTTCTCTCCCTGCTTGCCATAGCATATCTCAACCTGTGGTCTTTGTATCCCATAAGTATGAGCAACTTATAGGCAGCTTACTTGAATAGCTTGTGGATTGACCTAAGGATAGCTCCTCAGCCAGCTGCTGGGGATGTATGCTGCAGGGTTCCCTGAGACAACATGTCCTATGTGATGAGGGTAATGTTTGTGAGTGACCAGATGGGTATCAGAGGCCTAGGTACCAGACCAGAAGACTGGGACAGGCCCAAATTCTGTGCCTTCCTACCCTCTCATATATACACTGAGATTCCTTGCATTTAAAATGTCAAAAGTTCTACCCCAAGCCCTCACCTTACAAAGGAGGAGGCACCATGGCCCAGAAAAGGAAAAGGACTTGCCTAGGATCACCCAGTGAGCCTGATAGTTAAGCCAGCTGCTCCTAACCCATTGCCAAATCCTAGTTCTCCCTTCATTGGTCCCACTCTGGCAGATTCCTGGCCCCAGACACTGTCCTCAGACCTGAAGGTAGGATAGAACTCCCAGGCAAGGCTCGGCGCCTGTGGCTCAACGGGCTAATGTGCCAGCCACGTACACCTGAGCTGGCAGGTTTGAATCCAGCCCGGGCCCGCCAAACAACAATGACGGCTGCAACCAAAAAGTGGCCGGGCGTTGTGGCGGGCGCCTGTAGTCCCAGCTATTTGGGAGGCAGAGGCAAGAGACTCGCTTGAGCACAGGAATTGGAGGTTGCTGTGAGCTGTGATGACACAGCACTCTATCCAGGGTGACAGCTTGAGGCTCTGTCTCAAAAAAAAGAACTCCCAGGCAAGGTTCATGTTCCTACTCCCTCTCTGTCATCCAACCCAGGTCTCCAGAAGGAGATGATGAAGACAAGACAGGACTTGAAGGAAGGAAGCCTGACCTAGTGGCTGTGGGCAGGTCTCTGTCCATCTGTAAACCTCACACCTGCCAGTTATCAATGGGAATGTTGATCCCATCTCGACCAACTGCTACAGAGACCAGTAGGGCCAAGTGAGGATGAGAATAGGAAAGTGCTGTCCTAGCTACAGCACTTTAATAATAGGTAAGCAATCACGTGGGAAGGGAGGGTGGGATTGATAATTTCAACAACAGTAATACTCATCTGGAGAGACTGGGAAGGAGAGAACAAGTAGGAACATGTCTGTTTCTAAACATACCCAGGCGACAGGTCTGATAAACTCAAGAGTAGCAATAGAAGCTTAGGAAAGAAGAGGAAAGGCCGGATTTTTATAAGGGGGTCACCCTTCAGCATGAGCTCAAAAGGTGAGCAGAGATGAGAAGGGGAAGAAGATGGAGCTTCCTGATCCTGGTGAATTGATACTGTTTGTTTTTTTTAAAAAATGCCTACTGGTGATGTATCATGCAAAGGAACCCCTAAACTTCTTGAAATTACCCTGCATTCCATGTGTCAGGAATGAACAGTAAAATATCTGCTGGCAGGGCTAAGATTTGCCTCTCCTCTGGGCTACAGCTTGGCATTGGGCTCTCCTAGACTGTGTGTTGACACAGAAGGTGTCAGTTTACAGCAGAGATGGCAAAATGGCAAATGCTCTCCTTGCATGAACCATCCCTTACCCAGCACGCTCAGACATCACTGAACTCCTTCCCAGGCAGGACTTCCCCCCCTCCATACCCTACCAATGTTGCCACAAACAAGATGCTGGAGTTAACTCAGAAGATGCAAATTGTTTGCCACTCTAGCCTTATGTCCACCTTCTTTGGGCATTCTCTAATCCCAGGGTGGGGAACCTTTTCATGTGGGAAGGCCACATTAACTGAATTGTAATCCAATAAGGCTGCCTTCAAGAAGCTTCAGTTAGGTATTCTTAAAATGTAGATTATTTTATAAAAATCTAACTACTTTGTACTTAATAATTTCAAACAATGAAAACTACTTGTTAATTTAAAGTTGACTTTTTAGTGACTTTGTTGTGTCTCCTTTTTATTGAAAGCATTTTAATATTTGGTTGCAGCATGGAGGGCTACAGTTTTACCTGATCCTCTGGATGAGTATCAATCATTTTGTGAGTTTAAGGGTGTCTTGGTTTGGATTACATAGGACAATGTAGATTCCCAGTAAGTGGTTGAAAAGCAAGGAAGCATTTTTCAGGCATATTGCCAAAGGCATGGGTATTCTTTCTTCATTATTACAGATTTCAATTGGCTCTTCTTAGCATCAAAGCCTTTAAAAGGAGGCTGGGCGCAGTGGCTCACACCTGTAATCCCAGCACTCTGGGAAGCTGAGGCAGGTGGATTACCTGATCTCATGAATTCAAGACCAGCCTGAATAGGAACAAGACCTCGTCTCTAAAAAATAAATAGCTGGGTGTTATGGTGGGCACCTGTAGTCCCAGCTACTAGGGAGACTGAGGCAAGAGAATTGCTTGAGTCCAAGAGTTTGAGGTTGCTATGAGCTATGATGCCATGATATTCTACCAGGGGTGACAAAGTGAGACTCTGTTTCAAAAAAAATTTTTTAATATGTCTTTTACTGAGAACTCAATCAATTCCATCTGTAGTTCTTTAGGTGCATTGGTGATATCAGCGAGGTGAGGCTGAAATGCTAATTTGATTGTGACGTCATGATTCTCAAAGTCAGTGAACCTTTCATTGTATTTTCCAATTAATAGGTCTATAACAGTTGCATATACTTCAAATGATTCACATATATCATCCTGCACATCAATAACCTTTATTCATCTGTAATTTCCTTTTGAAAAAAGATAGCATTTTTCAAAGAGCTTGGCTTTTTTGCCATGTATCATATGTAGACTTAGTTTTACCTTGCAAAGAAATATTCAAGTTGTTTTGATTTGATGTGATATCATAGAGAAATGCTGCATTCCTATAGAAATCTTCTTTCAATGATTCACATTGCTGATTCTATTCTTCATAGAATTCAACTATCTGTTCTCACAGAAATAAAATATTGGCTAACACCTATCCCTGTGATGGCCGATGCACTTTAGAATGATATGGCAAATCCACACTGAATACCTCATTATTTGACTTCAGCATGTTACAAAACTGATTATGCTGTTTTGCATTTGTATCAATATTATTAACAATCTTACAACTTGTGGGGAAGTGTAACTTAAAATGATAGCTTTAGCACAGAGATTTTGCCCATGCAAGACACAATGAAAAGAAATGAGAGCATCTGGATCTGTTCATATTTTTTAATCTGTGTGAAAAACTCTTAATGTTTTCCTGTCATGGAAGGTGCACCATCTGTACCTATCCTCACTAAATTTACCAAATTCAGTCCAACCTCATGACATTTATCTTGAAAGTCGTTGAAGATATCTATTCCTCATATTCTGTTTGCAAGAATGCCCAAAGCAATTGGGCATTGAATCTCTTGAATGTCCAGTTGAGTCAGCTAAAGCAATTGAATAATATGTGTTTTCCTTTTGAAGTATTACGTGATGTTGTTAAGTTGAAAGCTAATTCATGTTGCTGATAAGTTATCTTCTTGAAAGAGGCAGTAATTTGTACTTTCAAATGTTATCAAGCCCTAACCATCCTATAACTTTCCAGAATGCATTCTTTCACAATTTCTACATCACTGTATAGCTTCCCTCCCCCCCCAAGCATATAAGCTACTTTATACATTACTACAGTGCCATTATTTCCAGGTCCCGTTGCCACTTAAAAGAACTATCTTTGCTTTGGCTTTTCATTTTCTAATTTCTGTACAACCTTTCATGTCTCTCCCTCTAATTTAAACTACTTGTGGGTTTTTTTTAGTGTTATGGTGCTGATGAGTGTGAGTTTCTTTAATGTTGGTATTGAGATATCACAAAGCAAGAAAATCATCTTGTCTATAGCAGAAATAAGATAATGCTGCAATTCCCACTCCTCCTTGAAAAAGAAATCAGTTTTCTTTCAGCATTTTCTTGGTCTTCTTTGACATGTTGGGCTATTAAGCAGACATAATTAAAAAATACGGTCGAGCTGTACAACTATTCACAAATTCCATTTCCAACAGAAACAGTGCATGGTTTTTAAAACCTGGTAACAGCCTGTCATACTTGACCCCCATAAACTCTCACCAACCAGCCTTGTGTGGTCAGTGGTACTAGTTAGGCAGGGGAAGTTAAAACTAAATTATAAGCATAGCCACTATCAACTTAGCCCTTATAGCTTTCTAATGTTCTAATTGTGCTAGTCAATCTAGAAGGATTATTTTGAATATATTCATTTAAAAAATAAGATTTAATCAAACAGCTATATTTAAGGATGTAGAAGCGGCACGTGGCCTTAGGCCTGCAGGTTTCCCACCCCTGCTCTGACCTCCATGGTGACTTTGTGCAGAACTAGAAAAGAGGCTGACCTCAACCCCAGTGGGCTGAAATCTTAGCTAGACGGCCCCTTTGTGTGTGCACACACAGGGTATTCTTTCTCCCATGGATGCAGCCTCTGTTGTCAGGGCATACAGCTTGGCAAACATCAGCTATATTTCAGCCCTCACTGACCCCAGATATCTCTGTGCAGTGCACAGATGGTAAACCATAGGTCAGCCTGACCCTTCCAGGGACCACACATAGGCTCTGGACCAGCCTTTAGGATTACCGCGAAAGGTGGGTAGATCCACAAACCTCAAACTCTGCATACTGTCCTTTGCAGCTTCTGAGTTGTGGAAAGTGCTCAGACCTTTGGAGACTGTCCTTCCTAGCTGGGTGACATATATAAGTTGTATCTCCTCCCCTGGACAGTTTCCCCACATATAAAATAATGTTGCGCAGAGGCCCTGGCGTCTGAACATCTTCAGAAAGTGTTTGCTTGGTTTCATGGCTGGATAGTGCATGGTGGCCCTGAGGGGCCCCAGCCTGGATTGGGGGGCCTACCTAGGGTTTGAAAGCAGCCTAGGAAAGCTGGCAGAATACCCTCTGGTTCCTAGAAGTCATAGGAGCAGGCCTAGTAGGCTTCCAGCTCCCAGAGGAACCATCCTCATAATTGTAGTGGGTCAGAGATAGGCCCTTCCACATATAGGAGCTTTGGGTACTAATCACTTTGCTTCTCTCCTTACGATTTCATATCCACCTTTCTTATATAAAAAAAGTCAAGTCATATATAGTAGCCTCCCATTGTCTTAGGGGGATACATTATAACATCTTCTAATAGATGCCCGAGGCCATAGATAGTACCAAACCCCATGTATACTATTTTTTTCTTATACCTACATACCTATATTAAAGTTTAATTTATAAATTAGGCATAGTCAGAGATAAACTACGATAGCTAATAATAAAATAGAACAATTGCAAAAATAAACTGTAATAAAAGTTATATGAATGTGGTCTCTATATCTTGAAATATCTTATTGTACCCGTCTTGTGACGATGTGACATGGTACGATGCCTATGTGATGAGGAGAAGTGAGGTGAATGATGTGGACATGACATTGTGGCATTAGGCTGCTCCTGACCTTCTGACGATATAGAAGAAGGAAGACTGTCTGCTTCTGGTGATCCTGGATAATCAAGCCATGGTGATGTCAATGATTGGATGTTAGGAACAGACAGTATCTATGAGTTGGCAATGTCACAGCATGGATATGCTGGACACAGGGACGATTCGTTACCTAGGCAAGAGATTTCTTCACACTGCTCAGAGTGGCACCCACCCAATTTCAAACTTATGAATTATTTCTGGAATTTTCCATTTAATTTTTTTTAATCACAATTGACCACAGGTAACTGAAATCATGCAAAGCAAAACCACAGATGAGGGGAAACTTCTCTGTATTTTATCAATGGCCTCTTAGCAAACCTCAGCCTGTAGAGAGACCCCAGGCTTCCAGAGGTCACTGGTAACTGGCCACTTCAGATGATGGTTGGTTAGTCTTGACTAGTGATCAGAATGTGAACATGTCTTCTTGTGGGCGAGGAGGAGAAATAGCTCTGGAATTTCTATGCATTAGGCTGGTAGGACATCTGTTTGAGAGATGGGAATTAAGACATTCTAAAGTTGGGTCTGGTACGGTGGCCTGTGCCTGTGATCCTAGCACTCCGGGATGCCCAGGTGGGTGGATTGCCTGAGCTCAGGAGTTCGAGACCAGACTGAGTGAGAGCAAGCTCCCATTTCTAAAAATAGCCGGGCATTATGACACCACGGAAAAAGTGAGACTCTGTCTCAAAAAAGGAAAACAAAAGACATACTAAAGTTGAATGTACAGAGCTCTCTATGTTATTTTGAGAAAAGCTTTGTCCACATCAAAGAATGGAAAAGAAGCTGGCTACTGGAGACTTTGGGAGGGGCTGAAATTGCCCCTCCAGTCACCTCTGGCCTTCTTTGCCTACTTTAAATCATTTCTTGGCAGCCCAATGGATGAAATTTAGACACCTACTTGGCATGTAATTCAAGGACTTTCTTTTATTTGAGACAAAGTCTCACTTTGTCACCCTTGGTAGAATGTCATGGCATCATAGCTCACAACAACTTCAAACTCCACCTTCAACGAATCCCAAACAATAAAAAAAGAAAAATCCAAAACAGAAACAAAACAAACAAATGAACAAACAAAGAAAAACAACCTCAAACTCTTGGGCTCAAGTGATCCTCTTGCCTCGGCCTCCCAACTACCTCGGATTACTTCAAGGCCTTTTTGACATCTGAGCACCTCAGCACCGATTCCTGAGCACCTTTCTACCAGAATTGCAGGTATAACCTACTCCTCAATCTCTACGCTGCATGACCCCATCCTCCAGCAAAATGAAACAACTGCGCATGGCTTTCCTTGCCCCCATGCCTTTGCATACGCTGTTCTCCTACCAGGAAGAGCCTTCTGTTTTAGTCTTCCTGGAAATCTCTCATCCTTCAAGGCCCAGCTGAAAAACTGAAAAACTCAAAGAAGTCTTTCGCAATCACAACCCCCACGCCACCCTCATACACACCCTTAGACAATTTCCCTTTTATCCCTTACTATGGGGTGTTCTCATGATATCATGACATCTGTAAAATGTTCAATCCCTTCCCACCCTCTTCCCACCCAGCACCACCACTGGACGATGAGCCCCTCAAGAAAGTTTAATCTTCTTTGCTAACCCAGCACTGGATCAGAGCAGGCCCTCTGTTTACTTAAGAAATGAATGAATAAACTCAGAAAGCCTCTGTGGTTTGTAACCTCAGAAACAGGAGATTGTCAAATCTGGGCTGGAACAACTCAGAGACTCCAAGGATTATAGAAATGCAGGGGGTTCTGGCAAGGGGAGTCCATGTTCAACAACCATCCATGTCCTCCCTCCCTTTCTCAGCCTCCTTTGCAGCTGGGTGGGAGCCATGCAGTCATTCTCCATGGAAAGGCGAGTGGAAGCTGTGTACCTTTTGGTATGGCAGCAAGAGTGGGTGTGGGCCCTCCACATGTTCTCTCTCCCATCCTTGAGGCGAAAAACCCATGGTTCCTGGGTTTTCCTGTTGGCTCATGGGGTGATAGTAGGTCAAGGGGTATTGTTTTCCCTGCTCTCTGCCATTGATAAGACAGAGGGAAAATAGCTCCCACGATAACTGTTGTTGCCAGCCCTTCCTGCCACTGGCCTTCCTGGCTGGAGTCCTCCCCTGGGCTTCTTCCTCTCTCTTCTTCTAGACTAAATTCAGGCCAAGAAGCCTTGTGGGGCCACAGAGCTGAGGGAAAGGGACCTATCTTCAGTTGCCTGAGCAGACTCATAGCTCCTTCTGACCTTGGACCTTCATCCTATCTGAGCCCAAAGGTACCCGGCAGTGGTGTGCTGGAGCCATCTCCTGATGACTCACTAGAGCCAATCACTAAATTTTTAGGGATTTTGGGCGGCACCTGTGGCTCAAGGAGTAGGGCACTAGCCTCATATACCGGAGGTGGTGGGTTCAAACCCGGCCCTGGCCAAAAACTGCAAAAAAAATTCAGAATTCTTAAGTTTTTAGGGATTTCATAAACCATTTGTTAAACATAGTCATTATTAAAAATTAGATTATGTGAGATTGCAATTAAATACATAAATTGAGTTAAAGTAAAGCTGATAAACATTCAAAATTCATCACAGTTTAATTATTATAATGCATTTTATTGGCATCTATCCTTATGAGGTGTTTTATGTATTGTATTTAAATAGTGGAAAAACTATATAATTTTATTCTGCTGTTCATCTCTTCCCAATCCACATTTGTCTCAGAAGGAGCTTGAAACTGGTATTTATATCATGGAAATCAGTGAACTCGACAGATCAAGGATTTTTTTTTTTTTTGAGAGAGAGAGAGATAGAGCTGGTTGTTAAACATTTACCAGGATGCACTTCTCCTATGTACTTTCTCTAAGATTCCTCTCTGAGGGGTGTGTGGTCCTAAGGCCACATAGTGAGCTCCAGATAATGGCAGGATGACTGTCCAGATCCTCTGAGGCCTCCACAATGACACACACTTGTCCTCCTGGGGCACTTTTCTGCCATGAGTCTGTCATATACACTGTAGATACACAGAAACAGTTTCAATGCTCTTTTACAATGGCAATTGTTAGCAACTCTTGTTAACTTCGCGATATACACCAGTCTTTTTTCTATGCCTACATACACACATGATTTTTATCGTAAAAGCAGATCAAAAACTGCATATACTATTTTTTATTTGAATCCTACTTTTGGTTTTCAACTCTGCAACATAATGTGATCATTCTTCTAAGTAAAGATCCACCCTACTCCAAGAGATCGAGCACCTCTTTTCTCTGATAGAGCTATATTATAGTTTTGTCATCTGGGAGACTTGTTTCAAATCTCAGCACTGGCATGTGTTTACTGTATGATGGAGGACAAGAAAAGTAACCTACCTCTCTGGGCTTCTGTGAAATATAGACAACAATAGCACCGATTTCATAGCCTTATCCTGAGAATTAAATGAATATGTATAATGCTCTTAACATTGCCTGGTGCAGAGTATCTCCCCCTCCCCCAGTAGACATTAACTAAATTTTTTGTTTTGCCTTGGCATTTCACTGTGTTGCTCTGTGCCTGCTGTGGAACTTCTCTCCAGCTGACTCTTAAAGATGGGAGCAGGAACAATTAAGATCGGTGAAATTGCAATGAAATTGACATTACCCAAACAGAACTCTTACTTACCTGCAAATCTGCTCCTTAGCTGGGCTCACAGTGTTAGTAATCAACACTATTGTTCCCCCCACAACCAAAGCCAAAAATGTAAGTCATCACTAATTTCTCTCTCTCTTCCCTTACATCTAACTCATTAAGTTCTATCCATGCTGCTTCTAGAATATAGAATGCCCACCTGCCTCTATCCTTACCATCAGCATTCTCCTCTAATCTGCCTCTGTCTCCACCACCACCATTCTCCTCCAGTCTCCTCTTGTGCCATAATTTTTGCAACATCTTCTCCACTGAGTTTCCTGCTTCTTCTCTTGCCTTTCCACAATGTATTTTACAGCCGGAAGCCAGAGTAATACCTTAGAAGTAGTGAAATCTGTACGTTACAACCAATTAAATCAATTTAGTGAGTCATAACCTGGTTTTTATTTTAATGAAAGAATGGAGACTATTAGAATACTTGTAGAAACTATCTATCATTTTATGATACTTCATTTCATTTATTTAAAAATGCTTATGGGTTTGGCACCTGTATACGGCTCAGTGGATAGGGCACCAGCCACCTACACTGAGGCAGGCAGGTTCGAACCCGGCCCAGGCCTGCTAAACAACAATGACAATTGCAACAAAAAAATAGCTGGATGTCGCGGCAGGTGCCCGTAGTCCCAGCTACTTGGGAGGATGAGGCAAGAGAATCACTTAAGCCCAAGAGTTTGAGGTTGCTGTGAGCATGGCCCTCTACGAAAGGTGACATAGTGAGAATCTGTCTCAAAAAAAAAAAAAATGCTTATGCTTGCATACACAGCTGGTGTGCCTGATCATTATATAACACTATCTCTTAAGCCACCACTTTAAAACATCTCTTCGATGCCAATATGACCCTGCTCAAAATCCTCCAGTAGCTTCCACCACATTTGAAGAAAGCCCCAAGTGCTCACCCTGCCCACGGGCCCTGAAGCATCTGCCCAGCTCCTCCTCTCGAAGCTCTTTTCACCCACTCTGTCTCTAGTCACTGAGCTTTTCACCCAGGGCTTGTTTGCCCCTTTGGCTATTTGTACCAGCCATTCCCACTGCCTGGACCACTCAGCCCCCAGAGTCTGCCTGGCTGCACAGACCATTCTGACTTCAACCCAAATTTTATTTCCCTGCTCATTTATCTGTTCACTTATCTGTCTCCCCTTATACTAAGACATGAGCCCCACAAAGATAAGGGTCTCATCCCTTTCTCCTAGCACACAGAATGCTGCCTGGCACACAGTAGGGCACCGAGACCTGTTGGTAAATGAATGCACTGGCCACAGTACCTGGGGACAGCACTGGGTGTCCCTTCACAACTGGAAACTGGCTTGAAGGACTTCCTGAGCTTCAGCAAAATCCAGGGTGAACTGCTCTCCAGATCACCCCCTCCATTTATAGCTGAGAAAAATGAGGCTCAAAAAGATAAAAGATGCCATGAGATCACCGTTGCGGAGTGAGGAGGACAGCCCTGGCCTCCTGATGCCACTGTTTCCTGCTGCCTCTGACCTCCCCTTCTGGAGTCATCAGCTTTGCCCTTGAGCCCAGCCCAGACCCCAGCCCTATGGGAGTTTCTGGCTCACCTGAACCTTTTATCAGATGGTTTGGCACCTTTTTCCTCTCGTGTTGTTACTTTATTTTACTTTGTTGTATTGAATTGTAGCTGTCTTCCATTTCATTTCATTATCCAGTGATAACAGTCCACCAGCTTCTGGGGCTGGTGAAGGTTAATGATTTACCAGCTGGTCTGAGCTTTGGTCATTTCCTTTCTGCCTGCCTCTCCCTCCTTGCACAGAGGTGGCTCTCTGGGAGGTTTCTGCTCCCTTTCTAGGTGGAAGACCTTGCTTGCCCCGTGACAGGGAACAGTCTTGGCACCATTTTCCCCAGGGCCTACTGGGTGATTTCCAGGATTTGTAACAGCTCCCTCACCCACCCCGCATGAGCCCTTTTCTCATGGGCTCCCACTCTAGGAGCTCAGCAAAACTCTTCTGGAACCTTTGGGCATAGGATCTACTTCCCGGGGCTGGGTGAGGAACTGATCAAAATAACAGGTGTGAACTCCCTGTGTCAGCCTCGAGGCTCTGTCTGTTCACCAGCAAGTGAAGGTGGTCCTGAGCAAAACGCCGCCATTCTCCCTTACTGCATTTGCCTTCCTGTCCCCAGGCCAACTTGATCAGTCTTCAGGCCTTCCATGCTAGATATGCTTTTGAGCCCCATTCTCTAGGCTGACATCTTTCTCTAAGCTGTGTTCAGACCTGGCCTGCCCACCCGGTCTCCTGGGCCACTAAGAAGGCTGTCTGATTTATTCAGCCGCTCTGGCCTGCCCCCTTTCCTTTTAGATTGCCAAAGTTAAAACAAAGCAAAACAACAATAAAACGAAAAGCATAAAACAAGGCCGCTCAGTTAAATTTGAATTTCAGATAAACAATACACACATTTTTAAAGTACAAGTCTGTCCCATGTGATCGTTGGGATGTACTCATGCTAAAAAATGTATTCATGCATTGTTTATCTGAAATTAAATTTTAACTGGGTGTCCTGCACCTAGTCTGACAGCCTTGCTTCTGGGGTTTCCTCGTTTGCCTTGGGTCAATCACCTAAACCACATTCAGCCTTGGTTTCACTTTCCGAAAATGGGAAGCACAAATAGATAACTCTCAAGGAAATTATGAGGCTGAGGGGGAAATATCTGGGAAAATTGGAAGAAAGTGCAATCTATGCATCAGTTTGAGCAAATCTCATTCTCTGGCCTAACAAAAGACTCTGCATCCTAGAGGGTCTAAAGGTAGGCCCTGTGTCCTCCACCTCCCCAGCCAAGCCTTCCACCTAGGCACCTCTCCCCTCTTGGAAAACCCCTGTTTGGCAAGCCACTTGACATTGGCCGTGTCACCTTCCCCACTCTCTGCTCAGCTGCCTGCAAGACCCATCAGTCCCTGATGGTTACTCACCAGGGCACTGTCTTTTTCTCCACCCCGAGCCCCTAAGTGTTAGGGTGACTTTATGTCTTGCTTTGCTCAGGACAGTCAAACGAGTGCCTGTTATTCTAGAGTGGATAATAAATTAATAATGTCTCCTTTCACTTTCAAAAGTGGCCAATGTCATCACCCTGCCCTATTGGTTCCTGCCTCACCTCCAGGGGTGTTCACTTCCACAGCACTACAGCCTGAAAACTTACCCTGGCCACACTCAGAACTACCTCATCTCTGGCACTGAAAAATGGGAACATCTCTCTTTGACCATAACTCCTCTCCTTCCAACTCTCCCACCTTCTCTTACTCCCGTTTTTTCCTCTTCCCTCATCTACCTTACATGTCTCGGTACATCTTCTCAATCATTTTTGTCAGCGTGCACTCATCTCTCTGGCCTGGCATCCTACCTGCCTGTCTGCTTTCTCTAGACTGGGTTGGCCTGTCTATGGAGATGCTATGGAGAAACTTGCAAAATCTTGCCAGGGCCACTAAATTCTTGACATCCAGCTTCAACTGGCAGTTGGCAGAGTTTGACAAGCCTTCAGCTCTCTCTTCATACTTCTCAAAGGGTACTTAAAACCTTTTCCATTTTTTTTGAGAGAGTCTCAAGCTGTTGCCCTGGGTAGAGTGCTGTGCGTCACAGCTCACAGCAACCTCAACTCTTGGGCTTAAGTGATTCTCTTGCCTTAGCCTCCCAAGTAGCTGGGACTATAGGAACCCATCACGACGCCAGCTATTTGTTGTTGTTGTTGCAGCAGTTGTCATTGTTGTTTAGCTGGCCCCGGACCAGGTTCGAACCTGACAGCCTCAGTGTATGTGGCCAGTGCCCTACTCACTGAGCTACGGGCGCCGCGCTTTTCCATTTTTTAAAAAAACTTTGTATCCCACTATCTCTTCATTCATCTGAGCAGATGACCTTGTCTAGAAGACTAGAGATTGGAAGCCTTTGGATGGATTGTTTCTCAACAACCTGCTACAAACCTCTTCCGCTTAGGTATGTGGGGATCCATTTTGGGGGTCCTCCTCTGGTGTGTGGCAGCCCTTCCCTTCCCTGTGCAATCATCCTCTGTCTTTATCCTTCCCTTCTCTTTGTCGGCAATCCAGCATCCCCAGGTTTCTATCACCTAAAGAAAATCTGCTTTCTCCAGCTTCACTTTCCATCACTTCACGACCATCACTTCAAGGAATTGACTACACTTACTTTTTCCCCATCTCAGCCACTTACTCACCCCCCAATCATCTGTGCTTCACTCTTATTCTCACCACTCTACTGAAAACGCTTTGAAAAAAGTCAAAATTGCCCTTTCTGATGTGAAATTGTCCAGTTCTCTAACCACATCTTGGTTTTGACCTGAGCAGCTTTTGACACTGTTGTCTGCCTTACTCTGTAACTGCTTTGGTTTCCTCCATTCTGGCCATGGCCTGGCAATTTCCTTTGCAGGTTCTGCTCCCCTCAGACTCACGTGCTAGTTCCAGGATGCTGACGTCTCCCTGAGGAACCTCATCCACTTTCGTTGTTTGGATGACCTTCTTTGCACTGATGACTCCCATACTGGTTTTCTTTAGATGCCGTAACAAATTACCACAAACTGGGTGGCTTAAAAGAGCAAAACTAGTCTTTGTCCTATGTATTGTTAAAAGAGATACTTTTTTTAAATGGTAAAATCATGCCTCTCAAACTCTTATAAAATGAACTGTGAGCGGGGCACAGTGAATCATACCTATAGTCCCAGCACTTGGGAAACCAAAGAAGGAGGATCACTTGAGTCTGGTAGTGCAAGACCAGCTTGGGCAACATAGCAAAACCTCGTCTCTACAAAAAATAAAAAAATTAGCTAGGTATGGTGGTACACACCTGTAGCCTAGTTGGAAAGCTGAGGCAGGAGGATCACTTGAGCACAGGAGTTCAAGGTTACATAGAGCTACGAATCACACCTTCATATTCCTGCCTGGGCAACAGAGTGAGACTGTCTTTCAAAAAAATAAAACAAAGCAAAAACAGTAAATATTATTCTCTTACAGTTCTGGAGGCCAGAAGGCTGATATCAAGGCATCAGCAGGACTGTACTCCCTCTGGAAGCTCCAAAAGAGAATCCATTCCTTGCCCCTTATGGTTTCTTGGTGGCCATCATCATTTCTTGACGTGTGCCTTGTGGCCCCACCAATCTGCCTTCGTGCTCAAATAATCTCTTATTCTGTGTTTCTGTTCTCTATGTCTCTTGAAAGTACACTTGTCGTTTGATTTAGGGCTTACCCAGGTGATCCAGATGGTCTCATCTTAAGAGCCTAAACTTAATGACACCTGCAAAGACCATTCTCTGAAAAGAAAGAATCCACAGGTTCTGGGGATTTGATGTGGATATTATGGGGGGGCGGTCTACTAGAATTCTCCTATTGATTACAAATAGGTTCATTTGCATATAGGAGAAAACCTTTAAACTAACTATATCTTAAACAAAGTAGTTTATTTCTCTCTGGTGTAAGGTGTCTAGTACCAGTGTGAAAGTTCCATATATCACCAGGGGCCTCAGTTCCTAGCTTTTTGCTCCTTATTCTATGTACTGGCTTCTATCTTATGTCACCTCATGGTCCAAGATGGCTCCTGGAATTCCAGCCATTATGTCCATGATAACTTGGAGCCAGAGTTGAGCCACACAGCCAGAAGTTTGAGTCTCTAATTGCAATGGTATATAGGATATGCAGAATTTTATTTCAGGACTAATGTGCCCATCTAACAACCAGGTTCTTATTCTAATAAGGAAGGAAGAACAGACGTTGAAATGGATAAATCATGCCTCTATCATCAACCTCTCCTGAGTTCGAAATTTGTGTTCTTTTTTTGAGGGAGTGACAGAGTCTCACTATGTCACCCTTGGTAGAGTGCGTGGCGTCACAGCTCACAGCAACCTCAAACTCTTGGACTTAAGTGATTCTCTTGCCTCAGCCTCCCGAGTAGCTGGGACTACAGGTGCCGGCCACAACGCCCGGCTATCTTTTGCTGTGGTTGTCACTGTTTAGCTGGCCTGGGCTGGGTTCGAACCTGCCAGGCTTGGTGTACGTGGCTGGTGCTGTAACCACTGTGCTACGGGTGCCGAGCCACAAATTTGTGTCCTTAACTGCCATCTGTGGGAAAGAAGGCGATAAGATTTGAAGGAAATGGGAGCCCATGGAGATCCTCGTGGGGCCATTATAAAGGTCATGACTTTGAGACAGAGGGGCTTTGGAGGGGCTGAGGGGAGTGACGGGATCTGATTTACAGTAGAAGCAAATGAGGGAGAAGTACAGACACTGGTTGGAACACACTGCAAAAATCTGGGCAAGAGATGATGGCGGCTGGGAACCGCACACAGCTGGTGAGGTGCTGGGAAATGTTTGGGTTCTCAGAAAGTATAGAAGTAGAGCATTTCCTCACAGATTTCTCACAGAGCATGAGAGATAACACCAAAGGGTTGTTTTTTTTTTTTTTCCTTTAATCTAAACAAGTGGAAGAACAGAGTTTCCATGAACTAAGATGAGGAATACAGGCTGCAGGAGAAAAAGTCTGCAGGGAAGATCGGGAGCTCAGTTTTGGGTGGTTCATTGGAGATATCTGTGAGACATCTGGATAGGGACATCAAGTGAGAGACACAGGTTCAAGAGAGATGTCAGGACCAGAGTGAGGGGCCAGCATCAGAGCGGCAGTCTTTAAATCAACAGGAGTAAGTGGAGGTAGAATCAGGGACTAGGAACTGAGTAGTAAGGACTTCCAACATTTGGGAGTTAGAAAGATGACGAGGAGCCAGCAGAAGAGACTGAGAAAAAACAGCCCGAGGACTGAGAGGAATCAGGCAAAGGAAGTGTTGTGGAGACCAGAGGAAGAGGGCGTTTCAGGAGGGGGCAGCGCTCTGCTGTGTTAGGAAGGCTGAGGACGAGGAACAACTGACTGTTGAATTTAGCATTATGGGGGACCATCGAGAGAGCAGCTTGGGGAAAGTGGGGGAAGCATAAGCCTGGGTGGAGCTGGCACAAGAGAGAGAGAGGGAAGCCATGGGGAGGGAGTGTATGATGCCACAGCACCCGAGGTGCTCTGGGAGGGGGAGATGGGCTGCACAGGGGCCACAGGGGCAGAGAGGGAAGGGCCGAATTGGGAGGTGTCAAGGAGGCCCTGGTGATTGACTGGGTATAGAAGATTTGGAAGAGCAAAGCTCTAAGATGACACCTGGCTTTCTGGTTTGGGTCATGGACTGGATGGTGAGGCCTTCCTGAGACTACAGACATGGGTAGAGAAGCAACATTTCACAGGCAGATGGAGTTTAGTGTAGGCGTGCTGGATTGGGGATGTTATGAGGCTCCTGGTAGATGTGCTGGGACCGATAAGATAGTAAGGTCTTCAGAAGAGAGATCTGGGCTGAGGTGCCAACTTAGAATATTAAAGAAGAGATCAGGTAAAGTAAGATCAGGACTGCGAGTTGGCTGTGTGGTTAATGATAGGAATATTTCCCATTTATCAAGCCCATTCTATCAGTTGCATGTTACATTAGACTTTTATGTACTGTGATGCTTAAATTTAGGTGTCAGCTGGATTAAGAGGTGTCCAGATAGCTGGTAAAGTGTTATTTCTGAGTATGTCTGCGAGGGTGCTTCTGGAAGAGATTAACCCTTGAATCCGTAGACTGAGTACAGAAAATCCACCCTCACCAATAAGGGCAGGCAGCATCCAACCCACTGAGGGCCCAACAGAACAAGACAGACAGGAAGGAGAAGGCACTCTCTTCCAGAATGGGACATCCATCTTGCCCTCCCCTCAGACATCAGAGCTCCAGGGTCCAGCACTTTTAGACTCCAGGACTTAAACCATTGGCCCCTGGTGTTAGGTCTCCAGCCTCGGACTGAGAGTGACACCATCACCGTCCCTACTCTCCAGCTTGCAGGTGGCATATCACAGGACTTCTTGGCCGCCATAATCATGTGAGCCAATTCTCATAATAAATCCTCTCTCATACATCCATGTCTATACACATCCTATTGGGTCTGTCTCTCTGACTAATACATGTACCTCACCTCATTTGTTCTCACAGCCCCCTTGTGACACATCATTCCCCCGATGTGGGACTGACATTCAGAGGTGTTATATGATTTGCCCCAAATCACACCTGGACTAAGTCAGAATCCGACATGAAAGGCCCACACTCTTTCCACGGCCTTGGAGTTTAGCAGGGACTCTCCAGTACCAACCTGAACACTCGGTCCCAGACGGAGGGCGCCCTGGAGCCCAGCACAGGCTCACAGAGGGAGCTCTAAATGATGACCTATCCAAATATGCTGGAGGGTTCAGCCAAAGCCCAGGGGTGCGGGCAGCCTGGAATCTGAGACTGGTCAGCTGTGGTCCCTGTCTTCGGGCAGAAGTTGTGCTTGGTTCAGGGCTGGCTTGCCCTGGTTTGGCCTGCGAAGATCCCCAGAGACAAGTTTGCCACAGGGGTCAGCTCCAAGTCGGCAGACCAAAAAAGAATTGCAGCCCACAGAATGTCCCTGGAGACGCAGACTGAGCAGCCACCTTCTTCCATCCCCTGCTTTCTGCCTGCCCTTCTCACTCCCCTTAACGTGAGCTGATGGGGCTGTGGACTTGATCCGGGCCAGGCACCGTAGTTTTCTCTCTTGGAGTAGGACAGACGAGGCAAGCCCCCAGCCTCTGCCATTGTCCCCACACAAGGCACTGCCCTGGCTTAGTGAAAAGCCAGGTTTGGTGGAAAGTCCTACCACTGGTGGTCCAAGAAGGGCAGCTGCTCCTGACCTCCTCTTTCGTGTTCCTGAGTGCCCCCTTTCTCAGAGTCCTCTTCAGAACCTATGAACAAAAAATGGATTTATTCTGCAATGTGAGGTAGATCTAAGGAAGGGTTCATTATTATGATCATCGCTAAAAGCTTTAACTAATTGCACAGTGTTGGCTTGATTTTTTTTTCTGAATCAGTCATTGACCCTGGGGAAATTTGTTGTCTGAGACAGATAGACTTGTTCAGGATGCAAGTAGTAGAAAAGACATTTGCAGACTTGAGGCCGAATCTGGAACACAACCGAGGGAGAGTCTGAACTTAAGGACAAAGGCATATAGCTTAAAGATGACCCCAAAAGCTCAAGCAACAACAACAAAGTACATAAATTAGACTTCATCAAAATTAAAACCTTTTGTGCTTCAAAGGATACTATCTAGGAAGTGAAAGAGCAACCCACAGAATGGGAGAAAATATTTGCAAATCACGTATCTGATAAGGGACTTGTATCCACAACACACGCACACATATAATATAAAAACTGTTACAACTCATTAATTAAAAAAAAATACCTAATTGTTAACATGAGAAGAGGATCTGAATAGATGTTTCTCCAAAGGAGATAGAGAAATGGCAAATAGGCACATAAGAAGATGCTTAACATCATTAACCCACGCTCTGATAAGAATGTGAAACCACTTCACACTTACTAGGATAGGTAGGGATGTAGAGAAATTGAAACCCTCAAATACTGGTGGTAGAAATGTAAAATGGTGCAGCTGCTATAGAAAACAGTTGGGTGGTTCCATGGAATTACCATATGAGCCAGGAATTCCACTCCTAGGTATATACCCGAAAGGATTGAAAGCAGATACTCAGACAAACAGGTGTACATAAATGCTCATAGCAGCACTGCATGCAATAGACAAAAGGCGGAACAACCGTATTCCATCAACTGCTAAATAAACAGAATGTGAATATTATTCAGCCATAAAAGGAATACAGTAGTGATGCATGTGACAACATAGGTAAACCTTGAAAACATTATGGTAAGTGAAAAGGTCACGTTTTCTATGATTCCATTTGTATGAATGTTCAAAATAGGCAAATTCATAAACAAAGAACGCAGTTTATTGGCTGCTGAGGGGTGGGGAGGGTGCTGGGGAGAATGGTAAATGACTGCTAGTGGGAATGGGCCTTCATTTTCGGGTGATAGCAGAAATGTTTGCACAACTCTGTGAATACAATAAATTGTTCACTTTAATGTATGTGCATTATATCTCCTTAAGAAAAGAAGACCGTAAACTCCTGGGCCATGGTGGGGACCCATTCTCTGGTGTCCCTGTTGGGTGATTGTAATTCTTTTAGTGGCCTCCATCTTTAGCTGTGTTGAAGGACCAGGAAAGCCAAGGGTGTGAGACAGCTTGAGCTTGAGAGGGAAGATTCACCAGAGACAGGCAGGAACAGCTAATGGGCCTGGGGGCAGGAGTGCAGAAAGGGGGAAGCTGGCAGGAGGCAGGGCAGCCTCTCCTGCTTCCCTCTTTGCTCCAGTCCAGCCTCTTTAGGCTCCGGACACTTCTCTTTTCTCTGCCTGGGTAAGAATCCTCATCACTGCTCTAAAGCACGATCTGCTTACCTCATAAGCTCAGCACGGGCCAAAACCTGGCTCTGACATTCTACATTCCAATTCTAGGAGATATTGGGCCCATCTGGCTTCTGGATGAATTCCCCCTGGTCACATGTCCACCCGAAGTGCAGTCAGCAGGGGAGGCTGGGAAAATGGGCTGCTAAGGATGATCGTACCACAAAGCAAGGGCAGACAGTGCTGATGAACGCCAGGACCAGGAGCTCAGATGTGCTGCGTCTCTTGTCTCTTCTGTGTCAGCTTTGCTCCCCGGCTGAGAACTGGCTCTTCTCCACATGACTGCCAGCAACTCCTGATCTACACACCCCAGAGGAGGAAGGATCCTTCCACTTCCAACCTGAGGAATCTGCCTAACCCAGCTTAGGCTATGAGGTCAACAGAGGCCCAGGAGATGGATGACAATCCATGTGAATGGAGAGGGGGCATTTCTGAAGAATGGGGCATGGGGACACACCCACAGTCATCTATAGGGTCTGCAAAGTTAGGGACAGGTGAGGAGAGGATGGGACCAGCCAGCCTACCTGCTCAACACATGAGGGCTTTTGGACAAAGCAGCGTTCCCAGAGCATTTCCGTGGCAGGAGCATTTCCATTTGCCACCAAAGTTGCAGGTTTGCTAGAACATGGATGGGGGATAATGTCGACGGATTCTGACAATCAGGGAAGCACAAGGGAAGCCTTCAGCAATAAACATCGCAACACACACACTGTTGAGAGACTCTGCCATGCTTGGACTATCACATTCCAGAGCATCTCCATAAATGAGTTCCTTTCCCTGCTTTTCAGGTAAGGGAAACGGAGGCTCTGAAAGGCAAAGTCACTTATCTCAACAGAACAGAGTTTGCTGGGGGACTCTGACTCCAGCTAGGACTCCTCCTAGTATTGTGTACTTCCCAGCTCTTTGCAGACCATTTAGGTGGTGGGGGACCATTGCCAGGACTGGGTTGGGGATCTGGGTGTGGTTGCCAGATGGGAGCAGCCCAGACCTCAGGGCATGCTGTGGCCACCCCCAGGCACTTTAGAGCTCCTGTGGGAACTGATGGGGCGGGAGGTGCATAGAATGTTTGCATGTCTGGGAGGTCGTAGCTTCCAAATAAACACATCCATGAGAGAACTGGGCTCCTCCCTGTGACTGAGGCCATTTGTTTTTGAGCAGTAAACTATGACTGACCGGGAGATGGGCCAGCACTTCCAGGGAAGAAACTCATCCGATGCCCCACCAGTGCCCACATGCCTGCCGCTGGGGCCTCCCCAGGTCCCTCTCCAGATGTCGGGGCCCTTCTGTGACCACCATCTCTGAGGTGACAGGCCTAGAAGTGGTAAGTGTGTTCCAGAGAAGTCTTGGAGAGATGCACTGCTGTTTACATGTCCTTGTAGGACTCAGATTTAGGACAGCTGAAGCAGCTGTATCCTGGATACCCCAGAGGGCAGGGGTGGGCCCAGGGGGACAAGTCATAGAAAGGAATGTTCCAACCCAATATGAAAAGAGACTTCCAGTGGTTATAGATGTCCTTACAACAAACAGGGCTTCTTGGAGATGGGGGCTTCTCTTGTTGAAGATATGCAAGCTGAGATTGAGTGTCACCTTGAAGGAGGGAATTGCCCAGGGGATTAAGCCTTGTGACATTCAAAGTCCTCTCCCAGCCCTGAGCTCCCAACTTTATTTCCATTCCACTAATACCTTTTGTTTGAGGGAAACAAATGGTGTGATGAATGTTGCCTCTCACGTCTCAGCCTCCTTTTCGCTGTGCAGTCCTGGGGGGACCAACCCTGCCCCCACACTGGGAGCCCCTGGCTTGCCTCAGCCAACCAGCATGGCCCCATCTCTTGCCACAAGGGCTGCTTGGGGTGGGGGGTAGGGACTGAAGACAGAAGCCATCAGAGTAGAGTATTCTCCTGACACAGGGTTTGTTCAGGTGTAGGCCTGGGACTACAGTGGGGTGAACCAGAGCAAAGCCAGAATACTGTGTGATGGCTATGGAAGGAGCACCCTTCATTACAGTGTCCGACTGAGGAAGCACACACCCTGGTGTGACAGATGTGTTTATACCCGCACTCATATTCCCACTTCTCATTTCCAATTATCAGCTTTTGCTTTTTTTTTTTTTGGCTGCTGAGGTGTACTCTGTCCACTTTGGGATAGGCCAAAAGGGCCAGGTACATTTGTTGGGATAACTGGGACACATGGTTTTACATTGTTCTGCAAAATTCCTCACTGAGATTGCATTCCAGTTTTCCAGAGGTAATTTTCTAGATAACATTGTCTGGGCTGTTTTCCTTCCCTATCTCAGTTTTCCATTTTCCTACTGTGTGTCCCTGGATCATTTCCCAAATAAACTCCTTACCCTCACATCTTTGTCTCAGGATGTGGGGGGTATCCAACTTAAGAAACCTGGACTGCTGCTGACAACTGTCCTAGTGCTGCAGTGGGGGACACGCTAGGATGAGACAGGGCCATGGAAGAGGACAGGGCCGAAAGAAAAATGAAAAGTGGCTCCTCCGGATCCATTAAGCCCTTGAACCTACCCTTCTCTAAAGTCTGCCTGACTTGTGCATCTTTCTTTCTTTCTTTCTTTCTTTCTTTCTTCCTTCCTTCCTTCCTTCCTTCTTCCTTTTTTTACACAAAGTCTCACTTTATCACCCTTGCTACCTCAAATCCTTGGACTCAAGTTATCCTGTTGCCTCAGCCTCCCGAGTAGCTGAGAGTATAGGTGCTGGCCGCAAAGCCTGGCTAGTTTTCTTTTTTTCTACTTTTAGCAGAAACTGGGTCTTGCTTTTGCTCAGGCTGGTCTCAAACTCCTGAGCTCAAGTAATCCCTCTGCCTTAGCCTCCAGAGTGCTAGGATTACAGGTGTGAGCCATTACCCCCAGCCAGATCTTTCATTTTTGTGAATAACGCATCCCCTTTCTGGTTTAAGCTGGCTTGAGCTGGGTTTTCTATTACTTTCAACCAAAGTCATTGTAAGTGATACTGTTCATAACAAGGAGAGCCCCAACCATGGGCTAGGGTGGCCGACAGTGCGTGTTTGCTGGCAAGAAAGGAAGAGATGGCCTGCTGAGGAAGAGGGAGTCAGGCAGGAGGGACACAGTTCAACTCTCAGCTCTGCCACTTCACAGAGTGAAGTGAATTAAGTGACTTGAAACACTTTCCTTTCTCATCTATAAAATAGAAGTAATGTTACTAGCCTTTCAGGGTTATGGTGAAGCTTGAACAAATCATATGGGTAAAGTAGCTAGCATATAGTAAGTATTTAATAAATGGTCACTCTTGGCTGGGCATGGTGGCTCATGCCTGTAGTCCTAGCACTCTAGAGGGCCAAGGTGGAAGGATTCCTTGAGCTCAAGAGTTAGAGACCAGCCTGAGCAAGAGCAAGACCCTGTCCCTAAAAGTCTAAAACTTGGCCAGCTGTGTTGGCGGGTGACTATAGTTCCAGCTACTCGGGAAGCTAAGGCAGGAGGGTCAATTGAACCCAGGAGTTTGAGGCTGCAGTGAGCTAGGCTGAGGCCATGGTACTCTAGCCCAGTCAACAACAGAGTGAGGAAGGGAAGAAGGGAAGGGAAGGGAAGGCAGAAGAAAAAGAGGAAAACTCTAGCTAACCAAAGTTTCCAAACTGAGGAGGGGAGTAGGTCCAGTCTGAGCGGGAGAATCCATCTTAGAAATTGAAGGAAAGATGGTAGCTGACATCTCTGGGGCACTTTCTGAACACTAGGCACTGTTCTGAGCCTTTTTCATTTATTAATTCATTTAATCTTACTAGAAACTCTTTGAGGCACACCATTACCATTACTTATCACTTACAGGGAAAGAAACTGAGTCACAGAGAGGTGAAGCAAGTTGCCCCAGGTCTCACAGGAAGTACATGGCAGAGTCAGATGAGAACGCAGGTGGTCTGGCTACAGATACCACACTCCTAACTTCCATGCCCTACTGACTTGTTGCAGCCTGAGATAATGTCAAAGATGTTGGGTGGCATGAATTCCAGGACGAAGCATTTGGGTTCTGTCCCAGACGCAGTAAAAGTTTATTGGCACATGCTTGGGGACAGCGAGAACATTGCATAAACCCCTGGAAATTGGATAAATAGCTTTGGAGTCATCCTCAGAACCAGATTTCCATCCCATCCTTCCCGCAGGAACAAATCCTCCAGTGAATTTTCTAAGGAGGAAACCAGGGAGTTGGGAGGCTGTTCCTGACCCCAGTGCAAGATGAGTTAATGTTGTAAGAGGAAGAATGAAGTTTGAAATAGATGCTAGGAAAAGCTTCCAAGGGGTTGTCAGACCTACGCTGTGCTCTAGTGAGGTATTGGCAATCATCTCGCTCTGGAGAAGGCAGACCTTCAGTCCCTTACAGGTAATTTAGGGGTAGAAGGCCCCACTACAAGGCCTCTTAAAAATAAGCCCCAGGAAAAGGGAAGAAATTAAAGTTCTTCCAACTTCAGGTCTGCCCCCCTCCCAGAGACCTAAAGAATTATAGTGAAGATATTTTAAAACTACCAAATAAATACATAACAGTTCTCAGAAATAAGAAGGTATAGAAATGAACCAGAAACCCTGAGGAATCTTTAAACACACAAAAGAGTTGGGATGTGATCTGAAAAGGGAAAGAGAGTCACAGGATGCAGGAGGCTAAGATGTCCTTGGTGCATGCAGGCAAGTCACCCCTACTCAGCTGACAAAGCATCCAGCCTGATGACCCTAGAGAGATGCCCTCAGCCACCAAGCACGCACCAGCCCCAACACACACACACGGGTGCACACACACACACAAGCACCAACATCCAGTCAGATTTTATTGTTGCCTTGCTCAGATAAGAAGACAGCAAGAGTGGCTCAAAGGAGTAGGGCGCTGGCCACATATGCCGGAGGTAGCCGGTTCAAACCCAGCCCCAGCCAAAAAACTGCAAAAAAAAAAAAAAAGAAAATAAAGAAGACAGCCAAGAATCACCTGACATTTGAGGAAAGCCTCTACTAAGAAAGGAAAGCAGCACAGAAAAAAAAAAAAATAGAGGCTTTTCAGAGAGAAGAAAACGTCAAGAGAAATTATCATCAATATCCTCAGAGAGATGAAAGAAATTATTGTGTACATGAAACAAAAAAAAACCATATTAAAGAATATTCAGAGAACAAAAGTGAGCTCTTAGAAACCAAGCATTTAATAAGAATAAAAAGTCATTAGATTAAGAGAATGAAAAGACATGCCAAAGACAGGGAGAAAATATCTGCAAACATATACCCTAAATGGGACTTATACCCAAAACATACAAAGAACTCTTAAAACTTAACAATAAGAAAATAATCTAATTAAAAATGGGGAAAATATCTGAACAGATACCTTCTTTGAGAAGGTAGGTATCATTTGGCAGATACGCAAATGAAAAGGTCCTCAACATCATATGTCATTAGAGAGTCAAAAATAAAATAGCGAAACCTACCATTTCATACCTATTGGAATGGCTTCAATACAAAACACTGAAATCAAAAATGCTGGTAAGATGTGAAGCGGCAGGAATTCTCATTCATTACTGATTGGAATGCAAAATGGTTCAGTCACTTGGTAAGACAGTCTGGCAGTTTCTTACCAAGCTAAACATATGCTTCCCATATGATCCAGCAGTCACACTCCTTGAGTTGAAAACTTGTGGCCACACTAAAACCTTCCAATGAATGTTTATAACAACTATAATTGCCCTAAACTGGAAGCAACTGGGATGTCCTTCAGCAGGTGAATTGATAAACTGTGGTACATCTGGATAGTGAAGTATTATTCAGTGATTAAAATAAAAGAGTTATCAAGACATGAAAAAGACACGGGGGAACCTTAAATGTGTATTACTAAGTGAGAGAAGCCAGTCTGAAAGGGCTACATGCTGTATGATTCCAGTTATACCGCATTCTGGAAAAGGCAGAGCTACAGAGATGATAAAAAGATCAACTGCCTGTGGGTGGGTTGGAGAAGAGAAAGGATGAATAGAGTACGTTCTTCAGGGGAGAGAAACTATGCTGCATGACATATGTGATGGCTGACACATGACACACGCCTGTCTAAGGCCACGAAACGCACAACACAAAGAGTCACCCGTTTTGTAAACTACAGACTTTAATTAAGAATAATGTATCAATATGGGCTCCCTAGGTGTAATAAATGGACCACTCTAAGGCAAGAGGGTAATAGAGGAAACTGTGGGGGGAGGAAGAGCACTTGCGGGAACTCTGCACTTTCTGTTCAACTTTTCTGTAAACCTGAAACTGCCCCAGGAATGAGATCTTTTCGGTTGGTGGGACTGCAAAGTAATTCAGCCTCTTTGGAAAGAAGTCTAGAGAATCCTCAAAGAGCCAAAAGTACAACTTCCATTTGATCCTGCAATGCTGTTATTAGGAAGAAAAAAATCATTTTACCATATGGACATTAGCACTAGATTATTTATCACAGCTCAATTTACACTTGCCAAGAAGTGGAATCAACCCAAGTGCCCATCAACCCATATGTGGATTGATAAACTGTGGTATATGTACACCATAGAATACTATTCAGCCATAAAAAAGACAGAGTCTTTGCATCTTTTGTATTAACCTGGATGAAATTGGAGAACAGTCTCCTTAGTAAAGTTTCATGAGAATGGAAAAACAAGTATCCAATGTACTCAACACTGATATGAAGCCAGTAGATGAACAAATTCACATCCAGAAAAGAGAAAAACACAATTAAATTCAAGGAGGGAGTGGGGAGAGAGGAAGAAGGGAGGGGAATCAGTGCTGTCACCTAATGGGCACAATGTAAGGGCATATGGCACATCTGGGGGAGGGGCACAACAACAACAAGGTCTTTACCAAACAAATGCAAACAGTGCAGCCTGATTGTTTGTGCCCTCATATTAATCTGAATTTTTTTTTTAAGAAATAAGATCTGTTAACTTTTTTTTTTAAAGATCTATTAACTTTTTAAACAGGGGTATATAATTTACAATTATTAAAAAAAATCATTATAAAGGAAAATGAAATTGGGGAACTCTCCTAGAACGTAGAGAAAAAATTACATATATATTATAGAAATCAGGAAAGAAAAGATGAGGAAATCAGAGGATCAACTAGGGATCCGACATTTTTTTTGGAGTACCAAAAAGAGAACAGAAAGAAGGTTGGGGAGAGAAATGATAAAAAAAAATGATTCCAGAAATATAAATTCCTGCATCAAAAAGTCTCAGCAAAGCAGGGCATGGCTCACCCCGGAGGACCAAGGAGGTGGGGGATTGCTTGAGCTCAGGAGTTCCAGACCAGCCTGAGCAAGAGTGAGACCCCATCTCTACTAAAAATAGCCGAGTGTTGTGGTGGGTGCTTGTAGTCCCAGCTACTTGGGAGGCTGAGGCAAGAGGATCACTTGAGCCCAAGAATTTGAGGTTGCTGGCTCGGCGCCTGTGGCTCAACGGGCTAAGGCGCCAGCCACGTACACCTGAGCTGGCGGGTTCGAATCCAGCCTGGGCCCGCCAAACAACAATGACGGCTGCAACCAAAAAATGGCCGGGCGTTGTGGCGGGCACCTGTAG
>CAUYRH010139612.1:0-20140 GCA_963574655.1 Perodicticus potto
CGGGCACCTGTAGTCCCAGCTACTTGGGAGGCGGAGGCAAGAGACTCGCTTGAGCCCAGGAATTGGAAGTTGCTGCGAGCTGTGATGCCAGGGCACTCTATCCAGGGTGACAGCTTGAGGCTCTGTCTCAAAAAAAAAAAACTTTTGTGTTAATTTGGTCACCTTAGAATTCCAAATGCTACTGAGCTGTGAAACCTGACATCACCAGGCCTGTAAATCTGAAAAAGTACAACAGAACAAGACAAGAACTAAATAAATGGGTAAAATAAGAAAGTGCTTATGAAGACTTTAATTAATTAGATTAATTAAAAGCTTCAATAGATTAATTAAAATTCCTAAGAAGTTTTTTAAATACCTAAAATGTGGATTAAAGAGATTTCACCTTCAAATTTATAAGCTGCTTTAGTTCAAAAAAAAAAAAAAATTAAAAAATTCTGGACTCTTCCAGCACAGTTATTCAAAGAGCTATAATAAAGAGCACACAGCAAATACCAGTTACAAGAAGTAGGTAAGGCACAGCTGCTGTCAACCGAACCCACCAGACTACTAATACTTTAGTTTACAATCTGTAAAAGCATTTCCTAAAGAATGCTTCACTGGTGGTATTCACCATCAAAATTAAAATATGGTAAGTTCTTCAAGGCTCTGATAGAACAGACTGGCTGCCAGTTCCATTAGCAGATCATGACAATTTCATTTGTGCCCGACAACTAGATACCCTTCAACCAAACTATTCTGGGTAATGACCTTACAATATTGTTATTTATTTAGAGGGCAGACAGCCAAAAGAAAAACAACTCAATAATAGTGAATGGATGGGAAAGACAGTAGCAGAAGCAATACAAACAGGCTTAGAACTGTAAAACAGCAACAGTGAAGTAGGGAGTCACAGAATGAGATTCCTACAACACAAAATAAACACAGCAGCTTATGTCTGCACCTTCTCATTTGAGATGAGCATGTAAGAAATATAAATTTTATATCAATTCTAATTTTATATAATCAAAAACCTAAATTTTTATATCAATAGAAATATTTATAAATTTTTAAAAATCCCTCCAATTTTAGCTTTGTATCCCTATCCTGAGAAGAAATTCATAAGGGGGAAAAATCTAACTTCAGACCACAAATGATGAATGTTAACTATCAGGAGTGGCCTCTCTATAAGGTCTGAAATAAAAGGAAAATGTACATTTATTCCAGAACTGTATCCAACAATAACTTTTGCATTCTGAATATAGCTTAGGTACATTGGTCAGGAAGATGTTTGCAAAAATATTTAATAAGCAAGTGCTGAATTAAGCTTACATTTTTTTCTCTGTTTTCTTAAAAGGCCTGAGGTACATCAAATGCATTAAGGTGAACTTCTACACAAATGACAAAAGGAAATACTACGCTATAGCTCTCTTCTTAAAGAAAGCTGTTTTTATAAATCTAAGGTTATCCAACTTTTTCTGTAAAGGACCATTCAGTAAATATTTTCAGCTTTACGGGCCACAGGGTCTCTGTCACAAATACTCAAATCTGTCATATAGCATTAAAGCAGCAACAGACAACAGATAAGTGAATGAGAATGACTATGCTCCAATAAAATTTTATTTACAAAAACAAGCAGTAAGCCATGGACTGTTTGCTGGCCTCCTGCTGTAGGTCATCTGTTTTTAACTTACTAACAAATACACTGTTCCAATAAATATTATGAATTTTGAAATAATATATCTGACAATTAATATGCACTTACTCAACAAAATTAATAGTATGGAGGAAAGTTAAATAAGACTGCTGGGCGGCACCTGTGGCTCAAAGGAGTAGGGTGCCGGCCCCATATGCTGGAGGTGGCGGGTTCAAACTCAGCCCCAGCCAAAAAAAAAAAAAGACTGCCAAAACAGAATTATCACTAAAGCCAGAAGGTTAATGCATGGGTTCATTACGCTATTCTCTACAGTTTCACGAGTTTGAAAATTTACAAAATTTTTTAAAAATACAAAGGAAATCAATGAACTGTACAGAAAAATGAGTTTCCTCACCTTACTATAAAACATTTCAAACATGCTCAGTATTTTAAAACATAATTAACATAACATTAAAAATTAACATAAAGCTACTAAAACAATAATGAAAAAAACCTACCCCAAGAAGTATATATTAGTATAAACCCTTAAAATTTTCCATAATTTAAAATATAGCTCACTTCATAGAGCTCCTAATTGCGTTTAATTTATTCCTTTTATGCAACAGGAGATGTCATCAATTTTTAGTTTTAGAATATGATTTTCCCTAAGAAACCTATTAACATATAATAGGTCTATTACTTTTCAAATTAATGCATAATTTGTCTATTTCTCAGTTTTAAATTCCAGGTAATAAATATCAATAGATATATATAACCAAATCTTCCTTAGGGTCTCAACAATTCAGAGTATAAAGCAGTGGTTCTCAACCTGTGGGTCGCAACCCATAGGAATTGTATTCAAGGGCTACGGCATTAGGAAGGTTGAGAACCACTGGTAAAAAGGGATCTTACGACCAAAACGTTTGAGAACCCATGACCTGAGTATTTTCAATGCAGTTTAAAATCATGTTTACCAAGCAACTATTAGATAAACACTCAGTCATTCTACCTTTGAACAATCATCATATATTATGGTTAATCCACTATGAAGGCTATCAATAAAAACCCACAAGAGGAAGATAATTAAACCTTTAAGAGAAAAATTATTTTAAACTGCCTGATAAGTCATGAATAAAGCATCCAGAGGAAAAGAAGAACTATAATGTGCTGACGCCTGTGCAGACAACTGTCTCAACAAGTAAAAAAAAGCTGTGATGTGTCAACACACATTTCTAATAAATAAGCTACATCCTATCAAATCAAGATATGTAGTCTTACTTAATGAAAGAAACAGGAAATCAAGCTGAAAAACACCTTTGGAAAGAAAAGCAATTTCTTGACTGCATTTTCTCAAATATTGAATAAGATGTTTTTTAAATCCTCTTAAGTTTTTTCCCCAGTGTTCTGAATGGTGATTTCAAATATTATCAAAAGTAAAATATAACTTAAATTACAGTCATAGAATTAATTGTTAAGACATGAGAAAAACTAAGAACTCTGTGAAAGCATTTCAACTACCCAAGAATATATCCAGTATCTTCTAAATCTAAAGCTAAAATAGTAATAAATAATCCATTAAACAGATTTAAGCAAATAATAGAGCTAATGTACCTACATGATTATTCAATCTGTTATAAAGATGAACCACTACTCATTTTCATTTGTCAAATACAGTACTACTGTAGCACTTAATCAATTTAGCCTCTTCTGAAAATGGGTGGTTAAAATGTTATGAGACTCTCATTTTTACTTGATTAAATACAAATTATTTTGATGTTAAGTTTTGTAAATTTTGTTGTTTCTAATTTCTTTCTTCAACATGAATAGTAACAGTATGCAGAGACATACTTACATCATACTCTGTAATTCTGCTGCAAAACTTACAGACTTCCCCGTACTTCTTCCACTACTTGTCGTGGTAGTAGACATTGGGCTAGCTGCAGTATTATTCATCTAAATGAAAAGAAGAAATAGAGCTTACCAGAGGCATTTAACTATAAATAAATGCATTAAAAATGAAAGAAATTGGAAATTACTTCCGAAAGTATAGAAAATTTAAATTTCTGATTATTTCTGTTTTGCATAAAACTGCAAAACAAACTATGCTTCAGTCTCCTCATTTATAAATGGAAATGATAATCCCACTCTCTTTGGGTTGTTTTGAGAATTAAATGAAAGCATGCACAGATTCAGAAAAGTATTTAGTACTCAGTAAGTACACAATAAATGTTAACTATTATAATAGACTTTAGGCACTCCCCATCTACTAAAAGCTTTTAAACGTATATAAATTTAGATTACCTATTTCACAACCACACAACTTTAAAAACCTTGAATATTTTCACTAAAAGACTGCAATGAAATTCAACAAATATTAAGTAGTTTCCATCTAAAATAAATTCAGTTTTCACTGTTGACATCACTACAGTTACTAGCCACTCTGGCTCAAAATCTCAAACCATTATCTTTGATTCTTTCTCCTGCACCCTATAATTTGTTAAGAAGCCATGCAAATTCTTCTTTATGTTCTCACATCCTCCCTCTCTTGTTCCACTGCGATGGCCCTCTACTAACTACAACCTACATCTTCTGTCTCTCCATCTAGGATCATTCTATACGTTGCTGCCAAATTTAGCTCCTTAATACCACACATACAGTATTTCTCTAATCTAACCACTCCTGTGGGTAATAATAATATTAATAAAGGGAACCTAAACCATGGTAACTCACCCAGGGTTGTGGAAGGGCTGAGCCCCATGAAAGGCTGAGGAAAACACTACTAGGTATCATTGCCTGAGATAAGCTTTATATGAAGTGTTTGAGAAGGCGACAGGACAAAGGTCTAAGACAAGAGCACAGAAAGGAAAGGAAAAGAAAAGAACTCCACTCAAATTGTGCCTGAAAACCATAATTCCATAACATGTAAAGAACCTAATGCTAAAACAGTCCCTCACTTAAATTTGCCCTATTTTTCCACAAATACTTTTGGAGTTAAGTACTTTCTACAATGATACAGAAAAAGAAACATTACCATTTCAAATTTAGGTTAAAAAAACCACATCCATACTCTAAGACTGAAGAAAAATAGACAAGAAACCAAGAATGTCCAGCAACAGGTAGAATCAGGATGAAGTTCTAAAGAAAAAGCAGCCTGCATCTCTCAACTACCTCAGAAAATGTTGCCCTGTTGTCCCAACAGGCTAACAAAGATATCTTGCAAAAAATGTTGCAATGTTGCATAAACTTCGCAACTCAAAGATTATGTACTAACCCGGCCCCAAAACATGTCAAATCTGCCAGACATGCCAGTCTGTGGGATTATCCTATGGTCAAATGTCCTAAGACATGCTGGAGCAATCTGCCCCTTTTTCATTTTCAAATCCAGTCACCCTGTTTTAGCTCTCTCTTTAAAAAAGAGATATTTCATAAAGTAAATGCACATTAAAATCATAGCTTTCTTTAGTTATCTTTCTAATGCAAATGTTTCATATCAGAGTACTTTTTAGTAAGAGGTAAAAGGTCCCAATTCTAGTTTATTATAACCACAATCATCCTTTCATAGTCAAGTTAATTTTTAAATCAAACAGGTGAATAACATCTTTCTTGACATGAGCTAATAGCTCATTACACTCTTCAAAATTATTTCCCATACTTTTTTTTTGATGATTTAGATAATTAACTTCTTACACATCAAAGTTCCATCATTCCAATGCTTTATTTCCTTTCCTCCAGACATGGGGAACAGGGGGGAAGCCTGCTAAACGCAGAAGCACTCAAGTCAATTTTCTCTAATAAATACAATTAACATGGAACTGAAAACCTACTGTAATCTTCTCAATAGGTTAATGTCCTGCAGTTCTGTTTCAGCTTTCAATTGAAATGCAGCTGTTTGCCATAATTTACAAAATGAATTCAGATGTGCAGATTGGAACCTAGATTATTTCAACATGCCATAGTTTCATATGTGAACCCAAGGAATAAGTTCATTCATGATTAAAACTATTTTAACCTGATCATTAAGCCAATAGCCAGTACTGTAAAATGAGGTTCCAGAGAAGAAAAACTGGCTTTTTTTTTTTTTCTGAGATAGGGTCTCTCACTGTCACCCAGGCAGGAGTACAATAACCCAATTGTAACTCAATGCAGCCTTGAACTTTTGGGCTCAGGGATCCTCTCACTTCAGCCTTCCCAAATAGCTGTAACCACAGGGGTATACCACCATGCCCCCCCCCTTTTTTTTTATCGCCCTCAGTAGAGTTCTGTGGCATCACACAGCTCACAGCAACCTCCAACTCCGGGGCTTAGGCAATTCTCTTGCCTCAGCCTCCCAAGTACCTGGGACTACAGGCGCCCACCACAACGCCCAGCTATTTTTCTGTTTTGCAGTTCAGGGGAGGCCAGGTTTGAACCCGCCACCTTTGGTATATGGGGCCGGTGCCCTACTCGATGAGCCACAAGTGCCACCCCATGCCCCACTTTTTTACCAATTTTTTTTTTAGAGTCAAAGGTCTGTGTTGCTCAGGATAGTCTTGAACTCCTGGCCTCAAGCAGTCATCCCACCAGCCTCCCAAAGTGCTGGGATTATAAGCATGAGCCACCACACCTGGACAGCACATATCCATTTCTTAAGAAAATGGAATTAGGGGTGGTGCCTGTGGCTCAAAGGGTAGGGCACCAGCCCCATATACCAGAGATGGTGGGTTCAAACCTGGCCCCAGCCAAAACCTGAAAGAAAAAAAAAGAAAATGGAATTAAAGATAGACTCCTTTGCTCAGAAAACACTGCTACCAAAAAAAGTCTTAATTGTACTGAAGTTACACATTATAAAGTCTATTAGGCCAGTGGGAAGTGGTCAGATTTCTGGAATATATTTTGAAGGCAGAGTTGATTTGGTGATAGATTAGACAAGGACCTTTGAAGAACAGTCAAGGATGACTCTTAAGTCTGGGGCCCAAGCAATTGGTTGAGTGGTGATATGCTACCACTGACCATTGGATCAGGAAGACTAGGAAAGAAAAATTCCTGTTCAGGTAGGCCATGTTAAGTTTGAAACAACTATTAAACTTTCAAGTGGAGATGAAATCCTGCAGGAGCTTTGTGGGAAATGTGAGGCAGGAAACTGAAATAAAAGTCATAGTCATAGGGTTTTTGTGAAGAAGATTAATACTATAACAGAACCTCATATAAGGATCAACTAATCTTGCAAACCGAGTTTCTCCATCTGTTAATAATAATCTCTGTCTCACAGGGGTAATTAAAAACAATACAGAGCCTATATATAATAGGCACTTAAAAAACATCTGAATGGACACCTTGTAAACTATGAAAATTTTCACCCTTCTTTCTCTCTAGATGATAAATACAGGTAGATATATAAACTGTGAATTTACATATCTTAGTTATCCACATGAGCAATTTTTTTCTTTTTTTGAGACACAGTCTTGCTGTCACCCTGAGTAGAGTGTCATGGCGGCATCGTAGCCCATAGCAACCTCAAATTCTTGGGCTCAAGCAATCCTACTGCCTCAGCCTCCCAAGTAGCTGGGAATACAGGCACCTGCCACAATGCCCTGGTAGTTTTTCTATTTTTATTAGAGAGGAGGGGTCTCACTCTTGGCTCAGGCTGGTCTTGAACTCCTAAGCTCAAGCAATCCACCACCAGGACCTTCCAGGGTGCTAGGATTACAGATACAAGAGCCCAGTAATAGACTGCTCAAATACATGAAGTTCTAGCATCATAATTTTCTTTAGTCACACTATTGATGTAAGTTTCTATTCCAAATGTGCTTTCATACCCAGTATACTTCCAGAAAAACTGAACTTCAAAAAAAAAAAATGTTTTCTTTGCAAATGTGCCTACCACATTATCCTAAAACGCACAACTTCCAAACCCGCACAAACAGCACAGAGTAAAGCTCATTTTTCCAATATTTAAATACTTGTTTTTACAGAAAATTAATTGAATGATTTGACTTAATGGTTAACTTTTCAGATGTGTGGAAAATTTTGGAATCAATTACACTCCTAACAGTAAGAGATAAGCATACTGGACTAACATATACAAAAAAGGGGAGCAAGTCCCTTAAATATCAAAGACTCTATTCCAGTCTAGATTCACATTTTAGGAAGACCAAATCTTATGAAAATTCCATATTAAACATAAACAATTCAACAAAATATGTGGTGTAGTTAAAAAGTTTATGTAACTAAAAAGAAAAAGAACTAGGGTATCTACTGTAGACATGTGAAAAGATGAATTTAGAGTTTATAATCTTTTACCTGTATTAACTCATATTTGCTTCACAAATACCCTATAAGGCAAGTATTTTCCCTCTTATAAAGAAGAAACTAAGAGTAAAAGTTTTGGCTAAAGATCATAAATCTAATACAAAATAGGCTTTGATCCCAGGTTAACTGGTAATCTGAAATAGTCAGTCCATCTAAATATACTGTATTTTAACAAAAAGACTCTCTAACTGGTGCTTTTCTTTTTTCTTACATAAAAGATACCTATCTCCTAACACAAAAATACTGTGAAACTACTGAAGAGTTATACACACAGCAGGCAGGAGACTTAGGTAACTTTAAACACAGCTAAGGAATTCTTTGTTTAAAAGACAATATTAGACAGATGGATAAACAACTATAACAAATAAAAGTATAATTATGCAAATTGGTGGGAGGGGAACCAAAGACAACTGAGCAGGTTTCAGAACTAGTTTGATAATCACTAATTTCACCAAATCCCTCATTTTTCAGGTGAGGAAACTGAAGTCCAGAAGGGTTTCTTGAACTGCCCAAGGACACACCACTATTTAGTGATACAAGCTGGGACTAAACTGAGGTCCCCTGACTCCTGGGTCCAGAGTTCTTTCTACTATACAACAAGGAACATACAAATAAAAGCTTATCATAACTAACCCACAAGACCTCCACAATTTGTTTGTCACAATGAACTGTGTTGTGAAAGACCTGCCTATGCCCAACCACAGTGTAGCACTAGAGAGATGGGCTCTGGAGTTCAAATATAGGCTCTACCATGTGACCTTGGGCAAGTCATGCTACAGTCTGCCTTAGTACCCTCATCTCTAAAATGGAGATTAAAAACACCCTCATAGGTTACAAACTATGCCTGGTACATAAACATACAAGATACTAAGTTTATGCTAAGAATAATGATAATATTGAATCTAAGCAAAAGTGTAGCTTAAAAACATACCACAACAACTATCATTAAACATGGTATATATATTCTCAAGGACAGAATATTAGGATTTTAATAGTAGTAGTTTAAAGGCTAAAATAATGTAAATAAAGTGAATTATACAGGTTTCAGTCATAAAACAAATACACTTGAAGATTTTTTAAATAATTTTGTATTTGCATGATATTTTACAGGTTACGAAGAACATTTACATCAATTACTTCAATTTACTGCCCATGGGTTCAATGAATATGGTACTTTTTCAGTAACTCCTACGTACCACAGGTCAAACAGCATGGTATTTTCATGGTCATTGACTTATTTAACATTCAATATCCACTAAATGTCAGCCAGGTATTTTCAAAGGCAATAATCAGAGTGCAAAAAAGAAGACCCTCACACACCCATTGCCCAAAGTAAGAGCTTCTTCACATCGCCTAATAGGTAGGAATAACATGTTTGTATAAATAAATGAAATACAATATTTAGCAGAATGGATAGAACACACTAAGTGCCCAAGAAAATGTTAGTTCTCCCCCATCAGAAGTATGGAGTAGTTTTGTGTACAGAATATATGGTAACCAGATCAATAAAGCACCACCACTGTGTCTTACAGTATCATTTTTTAAAAAGCACTATACTGCACTCATAGCACCTATTACACACTATTTATGCTATCACACAAAATAAACAACAATTTTTGCAGATTTAGGGTCTGTTTTTACTGGAGGTGACAGGTAGATGAGACAAAACCAATTAAACGTAGTAAGAATAGAATTTATAAATGTAATTCTCATTTAATGCCCACCAATAATCCTATGAGGAAGTGGAATGAGGTTAGGCACTAACTCTATACTACTGATGAAGAAACTGAGGCTCAGAAAATTTAAATACCTTAACTGAAATCACAAAGAGAATATGGCAGAAAAGGGAAAAAGCTAGGTTTTTCAGAATTGGTTTTAAGTTTTCTGTCCACTAATCCACAGTAAATCGCAGAACATTAATATCTTTTCTAGATCTAGTATCCAATAAACTAATATTTATTGAGCTGCACCCAACACATCACATGGGTTACTTCATTTAATCCTTATAAACCTCATAGTAGGTGCTATTACTGAGGAAACAGGTTTCTCAGAAAGATTAAACAATTTACTCCAAATCACATTGGCAGTAAGTAGCAGAGTGAGGATTTAAATCAAGTGTTTTAGACTTTCAATAAAATATTTTATCCACTACAGTATAAACAATAAAATAACGCACTTGGCTGAATTATTTCTCATCATTTAAGTAAACTACAAGCAAAATCCTTTAATGTTTTAATACCTAACAAGCAGATTTTTAAGTGATCTCACTATTCAACCTCACCATAAAATAAGAGTTATTTCAACATAAATATTCAATCTTCTGATTGGACTGACATGGCCTAACATGTTTTGCAGCCCCCTACACCAAGTTTATTTTTTTCAGAAAGAACCAAAAATCAAGCTGCCCAAGATTTCTATCCAAAGCAATTTTTTTAAAATTACCAGTGGCTTAAATGGACAACTCATTTTTCCACCTAATTGTAGATACCTTATTTTATCTATTTATTTATTTACCTAAGCACAAAAGCAGTAATTCTGTTACTATTTTTAACCAAGTATATTTCTGAGATTTCAATATGGTCAATCCTTCTAAAATTGAACATTCCAAATTTCAACAAGTCTAAATGTAGGGTGCCTACATTATTACAAAGTCCCAACTTGACTTTTTTTCCTTAAAAAATAGACAACTAATACTTATAAATAAAAATAGAAGATTATTACAAACATGAACATTTTTGATAGTAAAAGCAGCTCTGTAGTAAGACAACTAGACTTTAACCATGACTATCCCAGAAAAATTAAGGTATACATACAGTCAGCCTACATAAGAGCAACCCCTTCTGATTTATAAATTTTGAGCTATTCTCTGAATCTGACTTAATTCATGAGCTTTCAATTATTGTTCCAGATCTAATGATCATCTTCAGCCTTGAGACAAAGGGCACCATTTTACAGACATTAGGCCAACATTAGGCCAACATTAGGAGTGCTATCCATAAAGTTTTTTTAAGTTTTCTTTTCAACCTTGACTTTGTAAACACTTTCCTTAAAAAGAAAAACAGATGCATGCGTTTCCAAGAAAGTAATCTTGCAAAACATTATGTCACCAAATTTCACTTATCTTGTAAAAACTTTTGCATAAGGATAAAATGTCCCAAAGCTCAAGGTGACTACTCTAATTTATTAAACTGCTTTATTATACAAAAGTTTTCTTTAAAAAAAAGCACCATCTTTCAAATGGAGAAAACTTTAGGAAAGAGTTGAAAAGCTTTCCCTGGTAATTAACCAAACTGGTAAAAGACAGCAGCAACCTATGACCACAAAATAGTACAATAATGTTTTTTAAAAATCCAGTTAGGATTATTATGGCCCTCCAGTTAAATCTAGCATTAGCAGAAGAACCTAGGAATCAAAAGAATGCTTTGCTTTTATTTGTCAAGATGTAAATACTAACAGACTCATGCTTTGAACTATAGTATTTGAATGAAAGGCATTATTAGAATAGAATTATGATTACCTAAGGCAATAAATGTTCCTTAAAAAGTTAGCTTCTCTATTAATTTTCAACCAAATCAAGAATTTGAAGGGCTCTTTCTAAATTCTAGACCTACACTGTCCAACACTGTAGCCGCTAGCCACACGTAGCTCAATTTTAATTAATTTATTTATATGTACAATTTAAAAGTAAGTTCCTCAGTGTCAACTGCCACATTTCAAGTACTCAAGTACTCAAATAATTGTGGCTACCATACTGGGGCGGCAAACATTATAGAACATCTCCATTGTGGCAGAAAATTCTATTTAACAGTACAGCTCTAAACCTAGACACATTTTGCTGGAATATCCGAGGTGAGAAACTTGCAACAGCACAATGAAGTGTATTCTATTTTTGCAAAGTACTACCACAAAAATGTCCCTCACATTTAGTCAAATTCGGCCACTTTGGACAATTTAACAAATGCCACCAGTTCCATCTTGAAACCGGTTTTCAAGTAAATTGTTGCAGAATAAATTTAATTCCTCTTCTGGGGTCTGCCTCTCACATATACTATGCATCCAAGTCCTCTATGCCCAGACAAATGTTTCTTTCGAATGAAACAGGAACATTTCTATTAACTTCATGGAGAGATACTAATTTAGCCACAGGTACAGTAATAACATTGTCTGCAGATCGCGTCATACCTTCATTCTCACTTTTCAGACCAAGTGTCCCGATTTTAATTGAAAAAATGAGGTCACAGGCATTCTGAGGTCTTAAAACATGGCCATCAAAAGTAATGACAACATGTCCTGAGCAGCACCTAGCTGTGTTCTAAGCGTTTAACAGGTATCCTCTCACATAATCCTCACAATTCTGAACTAGACTATAAAGACCCCTACTTTACAGACCAAAACACTCAGGCAAAAACCAACTAAATAATTCCCCCAGGGATCACAGCCGTGGGAACACCCCGCAGAGAACACAGTGTCTTTTCCTTCTGAATGCTACGCCCCCCTAACGCTGCCTAACCCTGCTCACACCGTACCCTACAGCAACAACTTCCTCCTTTAAGGACTCCACGCCCCCTCCGCACACTTCCTAGATAACGGGCGAAAGGTGCGGAGCACCGCGCGGCGGCCCCGCTCCCTCGTCCCACGCCCACCCGCCGACGGGGAGGAGTCACGAGTCTACTCCGCACTCCGCGGGGGAACCGGGACGCGGGGCCGGGCCGGCGCCTCCCACGCCGCCCTCCTTTCACCCCTCCAGCATGGACGCCAAGTGCTCCCCGGCTGCCGCCCTCCAGCCCGGCCCAGGGAGTGGCCAGCGCAAGGGCCCACAGACGCCGGGTTCGCCCGGCGGCCCCGCTCCCGTTTCCCTGAACTCTCCCCTGCCCGCGGCCCCCGCACCGCCCCCCCACTCCCCCTACAACCTCTGCTTTAAGAACACTTGTAGGCACGGCGGCGCGTCCCGCGTGGAGAATGTGGGGCTAGAGATGGTGCAGTTTCTGCTGGTGCGGCCTGGGACACGCTTGGAAAGGGAGGTGGGGCAGAAAGTGTAGAAAGTGCAGAAAGAGAAAAGGTGACGGGCTGTGTGGAGGGGGGGATGCAAGATGGCGCGAGCACGACTCTCGGTGAGGCGGGGGTTGTGGAGACTGAGGAAGGAGGTAGTGATACCGACCACCCCCGCCCCCGCCGCCCCCGTGGGCTGTGCGGGCGCATGCGCGCTAGGCCAGGTGGCGCGCGGTCCGCTTTCTAAGGCAAGTACTTCCGCCACGCTCGGCGGGGGCGGGGCGCTGTGCGCGGCAGGCCCTCAGGGCCCGGCGTGGGCTGTGTGGGCCACGCGACGGGCGTAGAGCGGGGGTTGCTGGGACTAATGTGGGACTGTTCTGAGAACCGAAGGTTGTACACGGGGCCGAGCTTTGAGTTCTTGGGGCGTGACACTGACGGGGCTAAGGTTTTTAAAGGATTCGGGGACTGACACTGGAAGTTGGTTTTCATCTCCAGGGCAGGGATCCGCCGACGTAAGCTTCTCTTCAGGAGTTGGGTGAACGGGGATCTTAGCCAGATTGTGCTTTTAGGATGGCGAAAGGAAACCGAGACACTGTGTCACCCTTCCTTGGGACGGTGAACAGTTGCTCTTCGCGCCCCCAGCACCTCCTCACACCTTCACTCCCTGCCCTGCCCGTCCTTGCACAGAGGCAGTGGGAGATGGTCTGCAATTCATATTTTTTCCCAACTCATTTACTAAGCTCAGGCGTTTATTTTATTGAAGGCTTTTTTGGAACGAGACTGAATTTATTTTTCTTGAGGATTTTGGCCTGTTCCTCATTTTTAAATCTTGCGTCCCCAGTATTAAATTGTATGTCCTGTCATCTCAGTTGATCGACCCAGATGTAGTTTCTTAAATAACAGTTGTTTATGACAATGATATGGGTTCAAGTCTTTATATAATGTGAAGTCATATTTATATTTTTAACATTCTTTTTGAGTGCTTGTAGAAGGGAACTGATAATTCATGCCTCGTATCCATTCTACTACCTCAAATATTATGCTGTGTTTCATAGGGTTGCAACTGCTAACCTTCACGAGGTCTTTTTAAGCATTACTGCTTAAATTATTTTCTTGCCTATGAATACTGTATATACATTAGGAAATAATCCCTTCCTTCCTCCTATTTGCTTATGTCGTTTAAAACAGCAACTTACTTGGTTATTTTCCTCTGGATTGTAGTAGAGCCTTCTGTTAATTTTGTGTTTGGTTTAATCTTCCTAACATTTAAATATTTGCAAAATATTTAAACTTCCAAAAGAATAAACGTATTTAGGATGTGAGAGCTCAGCATAACATGTAAATGAAGGCTCAATTCAACCCTGGGCAAAATGGGAAAAGTAACAATGAGAATTATAACTTCTTACAAAGAAGCACTGGTTTACACTATAGTTGCAAAAAACTTTTGTACGTTACCAAGAAAACAGTTAACAGAAAAGTAAGAGAAAATGAATTATTTAAAATGATTCCAAACATTTTAATTAAAATTGGATTCAGTTAATGTTGCCATAGTTGGCCCTGCTTAGGAGTTCCACCTGCATCAGATGATGGCCAACTTTGACCTAGTTCAGTGGTTCTCAACCTTCCTAATGCTGACACCCTTTAATACAGTTCCTCATGTTATGGTGACCCCCAACCATAAAATTATTTTTGTTGTTACTTCATAACTGTAATTTTGCTACCATTATGAATCATAATGTAAATATCTGATATACAGGATGTATTTTCATTGTTACAAAGGAGTGGCAACTCACAGGTTGAGAACCGCTGACCTAATTAATTAGAATAGAACCCAAATCGTCTTGCTCTCAGACTACTGATGTTTAGCCTACATATAACTACACATAACAGGAGTTACAGAAAATGAGACATGGAGAAAGGAAACTAAATTCAACAAGGAATTGGTACAGGGAGCTTAGAAATTCACTGTTAGGGTAGTGTGAATTGTGCTATTGGCAGAGATCTTGGTTTTGAAGTTACTGAGCTCTTCTAGGGTTCCTAACTCCTAGAACCTTCATTCTGTGAAATTTGATTTAGGCATAATTTTGCTTCTAGTTTGAAACCATTGCTATACAGAAAGGGTCAAAAATATGTTTCCATTAGATTAATAGCAAATATTCTAAACTATAAATTCTACTAGAGCAATGGTTTTCAACCTTCCTAATGCTGCAGCCCTTTCATACAGTTCCTGTTGGTCGTGACCTACAGGTTGAGAACCACTGTACTAGAGTATCTTAATTATAACAAAGCTAAAACACTGAAGCTCTTGCTGAAGGTAAGGCTTTGATGAATATCACCTCTCAGAAAAATAAGTGCTTTCCAAAGCATGTGGGGAAAACACACTAGGAGACCAAACATATCAACATTCCACAAAAATGTCTCCATCATCTGAACAAAGTTGTTTAAAGGAAAATGAAGCCTCATTAGTGTATCCTTCTATACTCCTCTGGCATGATAACCTTCATATACTCACTAGTGCAAAAAGAAAGTATACATATCAAAGTAAAATGCTCATTGGCTTCTTAAAAATGATATAGTTGTGGTAACAAGGAATCCCTCATTCTCCAAAGAATAGCAGAAGCCATGGCTAATATACAACTATCTCTGTGAGACTGTAGCAGTAGTTTCTTCTTATGTGGATGCCACAGTGATAGTTTACTTCAGCTGACCTGCAAATTCTTACTCTTGTGATCCATGACTTATTTGTTAGGATGGTTGTGGAAAATTTTGCTTTCCTATATATCAATTATTTTATCCTTTGCTATAGTTGCCTTAAATTGTCGCCATGGAAATAAACTGGTAAGAATGGCATATTGTTTAGAACTGCATATTGCATCTGGGAATTGTTGCTATCTTCAATTAATTTACTGCCATTGAGAACTATTTTTCAAATGTAATTTTTTTGTTTTGTTTTTTTTGGAGACATAGTTTCACTTTGTCAGTCTTGATAGAGTGCGATAGTGTCACAGCTCACAGCAACCTCAAACTCTTGGGCTTAAGCAATTCTCTTGCCTCAGCCTCCCAAGTATTTGGGGCTACAGGCGCCTGCCACAACACCCGGCTATTTTTTGGTTGTAGTTGTTATTGTTTGGTATGCCCCGAGCTGTGTTCAAACCTGCCAGCCTCGGTGTGTGTGGCTGGCGCCCTAGCTGCTGAGCTACAGGCGCCGAGTCTCAAGTGCAATCTTGAAGGTGTCTTGTTTTATATTTAGAGGACATTGTTCTTACCAAAAAGATTGTTCAGCTGTGTGGTACCTGGGCAAATCTCTTAACATCATTGGGCCTCAATTTTCATACCTATAAAATAAGATGATTGAACCCAATGAACTAAAACCAGGGGCCCTATACTCCTTTAAGATAGGAATGACCAAAGAATGGATCCTAAAGTTACACAAAATAATTTCAGCATATTTGCTTCCCCAAATTACATGAAAATGCGAGGCTTTTGTTTCAGGCCAACTTGGATTTTCAATTGATATTATGCATTTCAAAAGAAAAAACAACATGAAAAGATACCAAATTTACTGATAAGAGAGGATCACAAAACTGTTCATGTGTTATCAGATTGGCTTCCCCTATCGTCCTGTTGCATTCATGTATTTCAAAGTAGGAAAAGCAACATAATGAAAAAGGAAATGTTAAGAATTGTAGTCTAGGTAGCTGGTAGAACTGTAATCATGGCCTCTCATTGTAAGTTTAACACTCCAGCATCTTTTGAAATTAGTACTTAGCTGCTGAGAAAATGGTATTTTTGAGAGTCAGTGGGAAGCGAATCATAGAATATCAGGATTTCAAAGAGCCCTTGAACTCTCCAGGCACATAGAAATTTAGTTAGTCCCAGTCCTGTTGAATCCAACATGCAATACTCTTGTTCTGGAGAAAAACAACTTTTACATTTCAGCAAATATTTATTGTGAGCCTACCATGTGCCTGACACTATTCTAGGAGGTACAGCTGTATCAGTAAATAAAATAGACAAAAATCCATGCTGTCATCATACTTGCATTGTAGTCAGAGGAGTTAGATAAAAAAATAAATACTTAAAGTATAGAGTAGGTTAGAAGGCCTTGAGTATTATGGGGAAAAAATTATAAAACAGGGAAGGAATATGGAATGAAAGAAACCACAAGATGGGAGAGTTGTAATTTTTAAGTTGGGCAGTTGGAGTAGGCCTCAGTGAGAATGTAGCATTTGAATAATGAGGAAGAAAGTGAAGGAAATATCTGCAGATATCTGAAGAAAGCATTCCAGGCAGATTGTACATGAGCAGCCTGTACAAGACTTGCAGTGTGGACAGGACTGCTAACTTAAAGGAACTGCCAACAGGCAATAATAGCTGAAGAAGAATGACTCTCTCCCCCCAAACAAAAATATAGTGGAACCTATATTGAGACCAGCCTGACCAAAAGCAAGACCCCCATCTCTAAAAATAGCCAAGTGTCATGGTGGGCACCTCTAGTCCCAGCTACTCAGGAGGCTGTGGCAAGGTGTCTCTTGAGCCCACAAGACTGAGGTTGCTGTGAGATATAATGCCACAGCCACAGCAATCTACCCAGGGTGACAAAGTAAGACTCTGTCTCAAAAAAACAAACTTAAAAAAAAAAATCAAGAATTCAGTTTGGGAATAAGTTATTAAGCACAGAGTTTGTATTTTCTTTAATGTTTTTACCATCATAAATAAGTTTTTATTCAACTGAAAATAGTTTGGATTTGTAGCATTTTATAATATAGTCCAATCTTGTTTATATAGTAGAGTTCCATATACATGTCTAACATACACCAAGGAATATTTTACTTTTGTTTTAAGAAAACGTAAGGTTCAGCTCTCGTAGCTTAGTGGTTAAGAGTGCTGGCCACATACAATGGGGCTGGTGGGTTCAAACCCGGCCCAGGCCTGCTAAACAACAATGACAACTAGAACAAAAAAATAGCTGGGTGTTGTGCTTGGCGCCTGTAGCCCCAGCTACTTGGGAGGCTGAGGCAAAAGAATCGCTTAAGCCCAAGAGTTTGAAGTTGCTGTGAGCTATGACTTCATAACACTCTACCCAGGGCAACATAGCGAGACTCTGTCTCAAAAATAAAGAATAAGAAAAAAGAAAATGTAAGAAATATTTTAAGAAATATAAGAAAAAGTAAATATTTCCTTGTTTAAAAACAAGAATAAAAAAGTTGTAAATGCTTTGGCATCTCAATACATGAAAGTAAAGAATAAAGTTGAAACAAATGTATAGCTGAGTTCTCCAAAGTATATTTTCATTGTAATATTTACATGTAAAACTGGACTTATTTGAATGAATTATTTGATAACTACCTTCCTTTTCACATGGAAACAGGGCCAAAAAATGAATCAATGCCATGTGAAATAAACCATAATGTGGCTAATGCAACCTGCTATTCCTACTTCACATTCTGAAGCTGTATGCAATAAACCAATTTTGACTAAGTAATTCTCAGATCGGGTGTTAAATAGGGATCAAGAAACTGATCAACGGGTTTAACCAAGTTAACTTTGGTTTCATTTTTAGCTTTCTACAGATGCTACGTAAGCTTTATATTTCTCTTTCCAGAATATATTTAGAACAACCTCATTAATTCAACCAAGTACAGTGCAAAAACTATGGCCTTTGGTGCCACTTTTTAGCACAAAACCCTAGACAAGTTATTCAACCTCTCTGAAAATCAATATCCTTCACTATAAAATAGGGATAAGAATAGCAATATGGTAGTGTTTTTATCTGGATTTAAATGTAAAGTTCCTGACACATTGTAAATGTAGTTTTCTAGTTGTTAGTTACTGAGCATTTTAAACCGCTTGTATTTTTAATGCATTAGACATGGAAATACTAATACTAAACACAAAAATCTTGAGTGTTAGAGTGTACATTTTCTTGATTCAACAAATTAATGCAAATGTGATAATTCTTTTAACAAACATTTATTGAGTACCTACTAAGTACACCAGGCATTGTTAGGCATTGCGGATACAGAGATGTTTCAACAAAGTCACTGTCCTCAAAAAGACAATCTTATGAATTTAGTAGAGATAAAGGTTTATAAACAAGTAAGAGCAAAGGTGCTGTGATAACATGTAACCTGGATATCAGCTAAGATCTCCCTGACTTTTTTTTTCTTTTTTTTTTTTTTTTGATTAAATCATAATTGTGTACATTAGTGCAATCATGGGGCACAATGTGCTGACTTCATATACAATGTGAAATATTTTCATGAAACTGTTTAACATAGCCTTCATGGCCTTTTAATCACTATATGAAGACATTTGTATTCTGCATTTAGTAAGTTCTGCCTGTACCCTTCTAAGATGCACCGTAGGTGTGGCCCTACCAATTACCCTCCTTCCACCCCAACCTCTCCTCTCCCCTCCACTCCCTTGCCCCTTTTCCCATATTCTTGTGCTATAGTTGGGTTATAGCCTTCATATGAAACCTATAAATTAGCTTTATAGTAGGGCTGAGTACATTGGACACATTTTCTTCCATTCTTGAGATACTTTGCTAAGAAGAATATGTTCCAGCTCCATCCATGTAAACATGAAAGAGGTAAAGCCTCCTTCTTTCTTTAAGGCTGCATAGTATTCCATTGTATACATGTACCACAATTTATTAATCCATTCGTGGGTCGATGGGCACTTGGGCTTCTTCCACGACTTAGCAATTATGAATTGGGCTTCAATAAAGATTCTGGTACAGATATCTTTATTATGATGTGATTTTTGGTCTTCTGGATATATACCTAGTAAAAGAATTATAGGATTGAATGGCAGGTCTATTTTTAGATCTCTAAGTATTCTCCAAACATCCTTCCAAAAGGAACATATTAGTTTGCATTCCCACCAACAATGTAGAAGTGTTCCCTTTTCTCCACATCCACGCCAGCATCTCTGGTTTTGGGATTTTGTTATGTGAGCTAATCTTACTGGAGTTAGATGATATCTCAAAGTAGTTTTGATTTGCATTTCTCTGATGATTAAGGGTGGTGAGCATTTTTTCATGTGCCTGTAGGCCGTGTACCTGTCTTCTTTAGAGAAGTTTCTCTTCAAGTCCTTTGCCCACCCTGAGATGGGATCACTTGTCCTTTTGTTGCTAATACATTTGAGTTCTCTGTGGATTCGGGTTATTAAACCTTTGTCGGAGGCATAACCTGCAAATATTTTCTCCCATTCTGTGGGCTGTCTGCATTCTACACTTACAGTGTT
>CAUYRH010139616.1:0-20319 GCA_963574655.1 Perodicticus potto
CTTACTTCAAAAGATAAAAAAAGTCTTAGACTGAAGGGATGGACACCTACAATACAGGCACATGGAAATCAGAAAAAAGCAGGGGTAGCAATTTTATTTGCAGATACAATAGGATTTAAATCAACAAAGGTAAGGAAAGACAAGGATGAATACTACATTTTTTTTGTTTGATTTGTTTTATTTATTTATTTATTTATTTATTAAATCATAGCTGTGTACATTAGTGCAATCATGGGGTACAGTGTGCGGGCTTCATATACAATCTGAAATATTTTCATCCAACTGTTTGACTTAACTTTCATGAGATTTTCTCATTTATTATGCGAAAAATTTTGTGTTCTGCTTTTAGTAGGTTTCACCTGTCCCTTCTAAGATGCACCATAAGTGTGATCCCACCATTTACCCTCTCTCCACCCACTCTCCCCCTCCCCTTCCCTCCCTTACACCTTTCCCCATATTCCTGTACTATAATTTGGTTATAGCCTACATATGAAACCTATAAATTAGCTTTATAGTAGGGCTGTATACATTGGATACTTTTTCTTCCATTCTTGAGATACTTTGCTAAGAAGAATGTGTTCCAGCTCCATCCATGTAAATATGAAAGAGGTAAGTCATCATCTTTCTTTAAGGCTGCATAATATTCCATGGTATACATGTATCATAATTTATTAATCCATTTGTGGATCAATGGGCACTTGGACTTCTTCCATGACTTAGCAATTATGAATTAGGCTACAATAAACATTCTGGTACAGATGTCTTTGCTATAATGTGATTTTTGGTCCTCTGGGTATATACCAAGTAAAGGAATTATAGGATCAAATGGCAGATCTATTTTTATATCTCTGAGTATTCTCCAAACGTCTTTCCAAAAGGAACATATTAGTTTGCATTCTCACCAGCAATGTAGAAGTGTTCCATTTTCTCTACATGCACGCCAGCATCTCTGGTTTGGGGATTTTGTTATGTGGGCTAATCTTACTGGAGTTAGATGATATCTCAAGGTAGTTTTGATTTGCAATTCTCTGATGATTAAGGATGATGAGCATTTTTTCTGTATGATAACATTTTAAAATAATAATGTAGTGGATTGCAAGAGATGACCACAAATTTCTTCTGTCTATCTATCTATTTTTTTTTTTTTTTTTTTTGAGACAGAGTCTCACTTTTTCGCTCTTGGTAGAGTGCTGTGGTGTCACAGCTCACAACAACCTCAAACTCTTGGGCTTAAGGGATTTTCTTGCCTCAGCCTCCCAAGTAGCTGGGACTACAGGTGCCCACCACAATGCCTCGCTATTTTCTTTGTTGTTGTTATTATTGTTTGGCAGGCCTGGGCTGGGTTCTAACCTGCCAGCCCTGGTGTACATGACCCGTGCCCTAGCCACTGAGCTACAAGCGCCAAGCCCTCTTATCTATGTATTTACATATCCTCTTAAATTTGGGCTAATGTTATGATTTGCTTTGACCAGTAGATTGTGTGGAAATTACATTATATGTGTATCAAGTGTAGGCTCAAGAGTCCTTTGCAGCTTCTACTTTTACCTTCTTGGAACCCTGAGATGCTTTTATGTACAGAAGCCTGAGATAGCCTCTTTGAGGATGAGAGCCCCCAGAGAAAGAGAGGTCAAGCCAACTGCTTGTACTAGTTGCCAGTGAGGACATCTTAGACTATAGAGCTCTAGTCAAGCCACCAGATGAATGCAACCACTTGTGTAACAATACACAAGGCCCAAGGAAGAACTGCCCAGTTGATCCCAGCCCAAATTACTGACCCATAGAACCATAAGCAAATAACACAAATTATTGTTTTAAACCACAAACTTTGGGGGGTTGGAATGGGAAACTAAGACAAAAATCATTTGCTAAAGACCATAACTGACAACATCTTAGAAAACATTTGAATAATTATTTGTTCAAGAAGCAAAATAATAGGAGTTATACTTCCTGCCACAGCAATAAACTATCAAGCCGACTGTGCTGCAGATAATAATTTATAGCTTGAGAAAAATATAAAAAACTATCTGATGGCTTTGGAGGGCGAATAAAATCAGGCAGATATCAGAGGAGAGGCTATGCTTAAAGAAGGGAATAGCATGAGTTAAGTTTTATGGTTTGTATGACTTTTATCCTAATAGAAGGCTATAGTTGGAGCCACATGGAGGTGACTAAAACTTAGCTAGAAACCCACAGTCTCCCTGGCTTAAAGAACCAGTTGTTAAAGTTCAAGGGAACCACAGCTTCTTGAAAGTGAGAGAGAAATTCCACAAAAAAGAGAATCACAGAGAGAAAGCCCAAGTGCTGCCTGTAAATTCTTGGTTGTTGCCTGTACCTCACATGTGTGGGGCAGATCTCAAGCATTCTAGCTAAGGCTAAAAAAGATGAATTTGGATTTGAGCTGCTGCCTTCCTCAGGGCATACAGAGTTTGTAACTTGAATTCAGCCAAGACAACTGCTTGCCTGGAGAAAAAATACAAAGTCTTCAGAATAGCGTAACAGAATAGGGTCCTTACAGTGTGTCATTGACAGTAGCCAGGATACATTCCAAAATTACTTAGCGTTTGAAGAAAGCAAAATATAACCCATTCTACAGAGAGAGGACAGTCAATTGAGAATAATGTGGTGCTGACACAGGTGATCTAATTAGCAGATAAGATTTTATTTTATTTTATTTTTTTCTTGTATGAAAGGTCTTTATTGGTGGGGGATGCTGCAGAGCAGCATTAAGGAAGAGGGGAGAGAGAGAGACATGGGGGAGAGAGGGGCAGAGAGAGAAAAGAGCAGCAGATAAGATTTTAAATGGTTATTTTAACTATGCTCGAGGACATAAAGGAAAACATATTCCTAATAAATGAGAAGATGGAAAGCTCAGTTAAAAAATAAAAACTATTTTTTAAAACTGAAAATTACAATAATCTAAGGGGAAAAAATCACTGGTTGGGCTTAACAGTAAAATGGAGACAAGAGAAAAAAATCAGTGAAGTTTAAAATAGTTTAATAGAAATTGTCTGACATGACAGTCTTGTACCCTCAATGAATCCCTAACAATAAAAAAAAATTGTCTGACATGAAAAATAATGAGAGGGGAGATTGAAAAAAAAAATGAGCAGATTGTCTGGGAACTATAAACAATATCAAAACTTCTAATGTATATGCAGTTGGAGTCAGTGGAGAAGAGAGAAAATGGGGCAGAAAAAATTTTGAAAAAAAGAATAGCTGAAAATTTTCAAAATTTGGAGAAAGACATAGATTTAGGAAAGAGCAAACTTCAAGCAGAATAGGTTTAAAAACAAACACACTTGCATACTCACACACAAACTCACAGATGCATGCACACCCAGCAACGTCAGAATCAAACTGCTAAAAACCAAAGTGAAGAAGAAGACTTTGAAGAGAACACAAAGGTTCTTATTACAAACTCATTACACGCCAAGTAAAATACTGCATTCGGAGTTTCATTATTTTTTTATTTTTATTTTTTTTTAGTATTTGGGAAATTTTCAGTGGAGGAGAAATTGCTGCTTTTCACTAGAAAGACAAATCCTGTGTGTAAGGAACTCCCTGAGGTCCAGAGTCAGGCAGGTTCCATGGAGGGGGGAGGTTGGAGAGCAGACTGGAAACTTTTTGTTCCATGCCTGTTAAGGAAGATCTTCTGGAGGAGATGGGATGTTGTGTGCTCACTTTCTGGAAGACAGAGAGACTTTGACCTAAATAACCCCCCAAATCAAGGAAACAGAAGTGAAATCCTTATGGTAAACTTGAAAATGACCTGACCAGGAAGTCTAGTGCCTTGGAGCCAGGGGAGTTTTTGAAATGGAATTGGAAGAAAGAAATTTGGGGGAAATGGGGAAGGCCCAGAAGATTTTGATTTTTTAACAGCATCTGTCTCCTCAATATGCTTTCCCTTCATTCTCCCAGAATTTGGTCTAACCCTTCTAGGGCGAGAAGGTTTCCCAAGCAAGTGCTTTGAACCGTTGTAAGAAGGCAGACTTTTTCTCCCTTTTCATCAACAGGGCACAGAGAACTCCAGGTCGCTGGAGTGAAATCCGTTTACCTGGGCAGACTGGTGGGCCTGTTTTGACACAGTAGTGACCTCTTTAGCTCATGAAAGATTATTTTAATGAATGAAAACAAATAAATAACAAAACCTTCAAATGTCAACCCAAAGTTTGCTGCTTGTTGTAACTTTATTTTCCATACCAGACAGGAAATAATAGGTTATTGACTTTTTTTTAGTAACACATCTCTTTTTCTCTTTTTGTCTTCCCTCCCCTACTTCCTCATCACTCCATCCCACACCCTCTTTGTGTTTTAGAGGCAATGTAGCCTAGGGGAGGAAAAAGTCCAAGAAATAGCTGAAGGCTGGTTGCCTTAGGTTGGGGCTGAGGCTGGCCGTCAGATCCCGAGTCTGGCCTGACGTCAGATCCCGGGACTGACTGAGCACCAGTGGGGAAAAGAACCACCCAGCAGCACCACGGCAAGTCTTCCAGGCCTGTCTGCAGCTCTTCCTGTATCAGAAGGCTTTTCCTGTGTTTGAGCTCACTACCAATAACTGTCCTACCAAAGGTAAACAGCAGCAGCCTGAGCAAGCGGCTCTGTTCCCAAGAGGAAGCTTTTAACTTTTCTTTTGGAGGAGGCAGGAGGGGGTTGTTTGAGGACTGGGCCAGAGGAGAAGGGGGGGGTTAGACCAGAGGAAACAGAAGTGACCCCAGAGCCCTGCCCTGCTGTGTTCCTTTTCTTTTCTTTTTTTTTTTTTCTCTTTTCACCTCTTTCATTATTTTTGGCTGGCTCCTTTGTTCAGACTGCCTTCTATTCACTCGCAGCCGCTTTGAACATCAGTCATATCAGGTCATCTGCCAAACTGTGAGCCTCTGGTCACATCACCCTGAGGCCTCCAGCTTTTCAGCTTCAAAGTACCTCACATCCTTGGGGAGAGTGTTAAAAGAAGGGGAAGCCTGGGATAGGCTCAAGAAACCTCTGGTGTTAAGGCTGGAAGCTTCATCTCATGTTGCAGAAGAAGAAATCAGGGCCAAAGCAGAATGGCGAAGGCCTGCTGCCCGGGCCTGTGGTCTGTAAGTGGAAGGGGCCAGGGAGTGGAAGCCAGATCTGCCCATGTCGGGTATGATGGGATTCTTCCCACTCTTCAGTTTAAACTGCATTTCTCAAGAAGTCTTAGCCTGCTTCAAATGTGCCTCAGTGATGACGGCATTCAGAGAGGGAGAGGGGCCAGGAAAATGCCCAGCAGATGCAGCTCCGTCCTGCTCCAGACAGAATCTCTCCACTTTGGTCTATTCCCTCCTGCATTTACTCAGCAAATGCTAATGGAGCGCAGTTCACGTGCCAGCTCACTCCCAGACACAGGAAACACAGCAGCCAACCAGAAAAGTCCAATTCTCGTAAAACATAAATTCTGTTACTTGTATTAGTTTCCAAGAAAGATTACTTTTTGGTAAAAGAGTTCTGTTAATTTTTTTTCTTTTGAAGAAAATAGGCTGTCAGAGCATTAACTGGTACTCACTGAGCACTTGCAACAGGACAACCTTTGACATAAAGGTACATCAAGCAAATTAACTGAGGATTCTCCAACCCATCGTAATTTAAAATTTGCCAAGAAAAGACCCCTCAGGGCAGGAGCAGTGGCTCATGCCTAAAATCCTAGCACTCTGGCAGACCTAGGTGGGTGGATTGCTTGAGCAAACCTGATCAAGAGCAAGACCCCCGTCTCTACTAAAAACAGAAAAAATAGTTGGGTGTTGTGGTGGGCACCTGTAGACCCAGTTACTTGGGAGGCTGAGGCAAGAGGACTGCGGGAGCCAGGAGTTTGAGGTTGCTGTGAGCTGTGATGACGCCATGGCACTCTACCCAGGGTGACATAGTAAGAGTCTATGTCAAGAAAAAGAAAAGAAAAAAAAAAAGAAAATTGCTTGGACAACATCACCTCCACTCACAAACTTGGGAAGGAATAAAGAAACAAGTTGATGGTACAGATGGTGAGCAAAACCCCTGTAATCTGTCGTCTGTTACACTGGCCTCCTGGTTACCCTGCATATAATAGTGTGGTGGAAAAATACGTGAATACGTGTACTTTACAACTGGTGGGGTGAAGGTGGGTGTAGTTGACAAACTTGGTTAGTTTTAGAGCCAAACTCTGAGAGCCACCCACCTGTGAATATTCCCGCCTGGGCTTTTTGGCTAGAAAAGTTAAAGCCAAAAATTGTCAACTAGAAGCCTCTCAAGTGCTAAGCATATTAACTATCTCTTGCTGCATGACAAATTATACCAAAACTTAGTGGTTAAAAAAATATTAACATATTAATAAAAACATATTATCTGATAGTTTCCATGGATCAGGAACTTGGGAGCAGCTCAGCTCGGTGGTTTGGTTCAGGATCTATGACAAGGCTGCCATGAGAATGTGGCAGGGGCTGCAGTCATCTGAGGGCTTGAATGGGCTGAAAGAGCAGTGCCAAGATGGTGCACTCAAAGGGCTGTTAGCAGGAGGCCTAGTTTCTCTTCATGTGGCCCCTTCAGTAGGTCACTTGAGTGTCCGTGTGACATGGTGGCTAACTTCTCCCAGAGCAAGCAACCCAAGAAAGTGAATGAGGAGGGAGCCTCAGTGCCTCACTGTCACTTCTTCTTCATTCTGTTTCTCAGGAGCAAACCATCAAACCCCGCCTGCAGGGGAAAGGATGGGGAATTAGGCAACATCCCTCCAAGACAGAAATATCAAAGAATATGGGAACATATTTTAAAACCAGCAAACTAGGTTCCTTCCACATTCATAATTTATTTATTCTTGGAGAAGTTAAAAACAAATCATAGACACAGTATCATTTCATCTGTTAATACTTCACTGTACATATGTGGATATATATATATATACACACACACACATACACACATATATATATTTGTTTGTTTTTTGTTTTGTTTTTTGAGACAATCTCACTTTGCCATTCTTGGTAGAGTGCCATGGCATCATAGCTCACAGCAACCTCAAACTCTTGAACTCAAGTGATTCTCTTGCCTCAGCCTCCTGAGTAGCTGAAACTACAGGCGCCCTCCACAACATCCAGGTATTTTTAGAGATGAAGTCTCGCCCTTGCAGGTTGGTCTCGAACTCCTGAGCTCAAACAATCCACCCACCTCAGCCTTTCAGAGTGCTAGGATTACAGGCATGAGCCACTGCGCCCGGCCTCAGCTCTATATCTTTAAAGGAAAGCTACCAGTCATTATCACAGCCAATACAACTAATAACTTCTCTATATCTTTCTTAACTAGGCTGTTTTAAACTCTAAAATTTTAAGATTAAGAGATTCCACGTCAACATTCAGATTTCTGTGTTATTTTTTAAGAATAAGATCTGGGCTGGGTGTTCTGGCTCATACTTGTAATTTTAGCATTTTATGAGGCTGTGATGGGAGGATCCTTGAGGCCAGAAATTTGAGACCAGCCTAAGCAAGAATGAGATACTTCCTCTGCAAAAAATAGAAACAGTAGCCGGGCATGGTGGTGGGTGCCTTAGTCCCAGTTACTTGGGAGGCTGAGGCAGGAGGATCTCTTGAACCCAGGAGTTTAAGGTTGCTATGAGCTATGATGACGCCACTGTACTTTACCCAGGGTGACAGAGTGACACTCCGTTTCAAAAAAGAGGAAGGAGAACAAAGAGAAAGAAGAAACAAGAGGAGGAGGAGGAAGAAAGGGAGGGGGAAGAGAAAACAAGAATGGGTCACATTAGGCCTACGTGCTCCCCGGTCACCAACCACTTTAGATGGAACATGAGCTCTTCTGCTTGCCATGCCTCTCACCAAACCCTCTCGTATGACTTATTTAACACACTTGTGTTACCTGCTTAGCTCATTTAAATATTTGAGTATAGATTTAAGTACTGGTCTAGAGTTAACGAGGCAGGAAAAAAAGGCAATGGGGTTGAAGAAGGGAGAAGCCTGACCCCTGGTGTGAGTCAGATCGTAGAAGACTGGGAAACAGGCCATTGGTTTTCTTGGAGTAGCAGCAACCTTGGACCTCACCTGAGATGGGCTGACTGTGACGATCTGGGCATGAGGCAATCAGTCTTGGGAGATTTGATGGGTGCTCGTGTGACAGAACTTGACAGAAGGTGTAGGGCCACTATCAGGACCAACCACCTCTGAGAGGATCATGAGTCACCCAGGGTGGATCAAGGATGACTGCTGTCTTCCTAGGATGGTGAGTCCCAGATTGGGTACGACCTCAGGAAGGGTGTGGGTCCACGCAGAATAACGACGTGGAAGTGTTCACCAACTTTAGCAAGGAGGGGGAGCTCTAATCATATCTAATTTAATGTATAAAGCTAAAGAAAGCTATCTCTTGTGTGCCACGGCCACAGACACATAGCACTTAGGATCTTTGAAGCAAGAAGAAAAGGCTTTATAACCTCTCAGAGGAAGACGGTAAAGACGGGCTTCACTAAATCTCCACGCTGGAGGAAAATGACCACTCACCCTGGCCTAATGATAAGCCCACCATTGCTTTTTAATATAACTACAGCCAAGTCAAAAATGCTTGTTTACTTATACCAGATGTTTGGAGCCCAGTGTCTGGGTATCTCAATATCACTGCATTTTCCTTGTAGAAATGGCGTGTTTCTTGGTGGTTAGGTTTATAAGTCAGTTGTGACGTTGCGAAATATCTATTTGGTTTTCATCCTGGTTTCCTGGCATACAGTCCCTAAAATCCTTAGACTCTGCAGCGTGATAAGTGTATTTTGGTATGGTGATGAGATGAGTGGTGGCTGGTGGCTCTGGGTAGCTTGGGGAAGGAAGGCGGTCACAGGAAAGACCAAGACAGATTAGAGCATTGGGACTTTCAGCCCCACCTCCAACCTCCAGGGAAGGAGGGGGGGATGGTTAAGTTGATCACCACTGACCAATGATTTAATGAATCGTGCTTATATACTAAAGCTTTCATATTCAGCTTGTGTCACCCAGGGTGGATAAAAGCCAAAAGGACTGGGCTCCAGAGCTTATGGATGGCATGCCCAGAGAGGGCATGAAGCTCTGCAGCCCTGCCCCTAACTGTGCCCTGCCCATCTCTCTGTCTGTTCATTGGTATTTTTTTGTGACAGCCTTTATAATAAGCCAAAAAAAGTGTTTCCCTGAGTTCTGTGAACCACTCTAGCAAACTAATTGGACCCGGGAAGGGGGTCGTGCGAGCTCTAACTTACTGCTGAAGCACGAGTGAAGCAAGCTGAAGCTTTCAATTGGCACCTGAAGTGGGGGACAGTCTTGTGGGACTGAGCCCTCCCGCTGCGGGATCTGCTGCTGCTGGAATTGAATCGAATTTGAGGACACCCAGCTGGGTCTGCTGCATAAATCGTTGGTGGCTTGGTGTGCGGGAATAAATGTCACATGTGTTCTGTGTTGTGAGAGTACAAAAGGATAAACTCAGCCTTACAACCATAGTGTGCTGGACTCAGTTATAACACTACCAATCTATCAAGCATAACGGTGTTCTTAGAAAATGTCAGTTGAGCTCTCCGTGGAATTCTAGAGTACATTTTCCCCAACCCTGGTATTCAAACACTGAGTTCTACTCCATCCCTGAAACTCGCCACTCCTGGGCCAGCTGGGAGGATGCCACGAGCTTCTTCCAAGTGTGTGCTAGAGGAATGGGAAGCGTCTGCTGGGCGAATATGGAGAAATAAAGGCATGGGGACACATCTCGGGACAATGTCAGCAAGGCGAGAAGCTAGGAGGTTGGGGTGGGACACAGCTTCAGAGGCTCTGGAAATTGGGGGTGGAGATAGGGACATGGTAGAAGATGTCACTGTGCAGAAGTATGGATCTTTCGTACCACTTGCCAGCTATTTTTAGGCAAGTATTGCTTATATTCATTCTCCAAGACTCTTGTCACATGACACATGCACCCAGCTCTCAAACGGTGTCATCGTAGGAGCACCCCAGGCATTAACGTGGCCCCCTGTGTCTTCTGACTATCTTTCCTGGCATGATCACATTTGGCCTAGACTTAAAAACTGCTCATGGGTCCCACTCTTGCCCCTCCACAATCCATCCTTTGCACAGTGACCAAAGTGGTCTTTCCAAAGTGCAAATCTGATCTTTCCCACCCCTGTGTAAGTTATTAAAATCTTTAATCACTTCCCATCCTCTCAGGACCAAGGTTGGAACCTGAACTCAGATGCCCAGGCCCTCCCTGCCTTTGCCCAGCTCGTACTCATTCTGCAGGGCTCAGCCTCATTTTCAGGAAGAGCCTTCCCTCCCTTGTCCATGTTCGGTGCTCTGCGATACACTCTCCTAACTCCCAGACTTTGTCCTCAGAGCTCTGATTGCCATGGAACTGTTTGCGTATTCAAGTGTGATTTGTTTGATTTGTTTAATGTGTCTCTCCTCCACCAGGTGATAAAATTCAGAAGCACATTACCTACATCTTCTGGGGCTTCCTGGTCCGTAAGATGTGCTCGTTAAATGGTTGCGTAACAAGACTCTGTGCCTTTTATATTATAAAACACGTTCTCTAGGCAGAGAGAGAAAGAAGGAGAAGTGGGGAAAGGAAGAGGAGAGAGAGAGGGAAGGAGTGAGGGGGGTGAGGTCTTGGCATGTGCCACACCTTTTGGGGGCAAGACACGATTGTAAGAGGGTCTTTACCTAACAATTGCAATCAGTGTAACCCGGTTTCTTGTACCCTCAATGAATCCCCAAAAATAAATTAAAAAATTAAAAAAATTTAAAACACGTTCTCCAATGGTAGGGCTAGTTCACTGGGACTTTACTGTGTGACAGGAGGTATTAGTGTAAAGTGCAAGGCAAGTTAGCTTTGTGGTTAAAAATTAAGGCTGTGAGTCAGATTTTCCTGGGTTTGGAACCTTAATAGTTGTAAGATCTTGAGGAAGTATTAGTATGTCTCCATGACTCAGTTTCCTGATTTGTAGAAAGAGGGGAGGCAGACGATAGTAACACCTACTTCACTGAGTAGTTGCGTTGACTATGTAAGTTAGGACACGTGAAATGTTTAGAGCAGTGTCTGGCACGTGGTCAGGATATAAAAGACGATTCCTATTATTCTTATCCACTCCTAATACTGTGCAAAATAAGTATATGTTATTATTCCCACTTGTCAAATGAGGAAACTGGATGCATGAGTTTCTTTAATAACTTGTTTAAATGAGTCCTTCATATCATCTTTTCATGCTAAAAATAAAACTAAAAAGGAAGAAAGAAATGCATGTTCTCACGTTTGTGAGAGTTGGGCTTGGAGGATATTGGGGCTTGGCAAGATGAAGACAATAAATCAAAGAAACAAAGGAAGTTTCAAAGCAGTTTCAGGCCAGCAACTTGGCCATCCCTCCTGCACTTCAGTGTAATGGAACTTAGCATGTCCGTGAGAAGCCCAGTGGGGACTGCGGGGACACTCTTTCCACAGAATCGCAGAGGCAATGGGGAGCCACTGGAGGGTGAGTCAGAGCAGCCAGAGCCAGCATCTCCAGGTTGCTGCAGGAAGTGAGAACAGCGGCTCCCGACCCTGCAGGAACTCTGCCGGCATCTCCAAGGGCATCACCTTGTCCTCAAATCAAATTCATCTGAATTAAAATAAGTATCTCTGCCAGGCATCCCATATGAGAGGAAGTGGGTGCCAAAGGATATCACACAAAAAGATTGTGGATCTGGTGGCGCCTGGAGCTCACTGGGTAGGGCGCTGGCCACATACACTAAGCCTGGTGGGTTAGAACCTGGCCCGAGCCAGCTACACGACAACTGTAACAAAAAAATAGCCGGGCTTTGTGGCTGATGCCTGTAGTCTCAGCTACTTGGGAGGCGGAGGCAAGAGAATCGCTTAAGCCCAAGAGTTTGAGGTTGCTGTGAGCTGTGACGCCACAGCACTCTACCTAGGGTGACATAGTGAGACTCTGCCTCGATAAAAAAAAAAAAAGGGAAGATTGTGAACCACTGGAGTGGACAATCTTTCTGGAGAGAGATGAGTCCTGCATCAGGCTTTCGAAAAGACATCTGGCAGAGACAGGAAGAGTCCTAGCAGCCCATTCATAATGGCCCAGAAACTTGTAATTCATCCAAGCATATAAATTGTGGTATACTCACTGAATGAAATCCTATGCAGCCATGGGGGATGGAGGAACCACTAGTACATTCAACAATAGGGACGAATCTCACAAATGCAATATCAAGGCAAAAACACCCAAACAAAAAAGTAAAAAGCAATTCACTATTATGTAAATTCAAACTAGTAATGCTCATCCGTGTCAGAAGTCAGGATATCTGAGGGGAGGTCATGACAGAAGGGGCACCAGGGGTCTTCTCTCCTGTTTCTTATTCTGGATGCGGGGTACTCAGATGAGTGCATTTTGTGAAGTTTATTGACCTGTATACTTTTTTTGGTGTACTTTTCTGTGTGTATAGCGGGTGTTCATAAAGTTTGTGTGCAATTTAAACTAGTAAACTTTATGGACACCCTGTATTTCAACCCTCCCTCGATCTCCCCCTCCATGATCTGAGGTCAAGTTAGTCCTAGGGTCAACAGATAGCCCTAAAGTGTGCTGTATCACTGGAAGCTATAGCTAAACCAGTGAGGATGCTTCAGAGCTGGGAAGCCGTTTTAAGTAGAGCTCCTATTTCTGTGGTGCTGGTTCTGAGCCTTGGAGGTCACTGCTGTGGCCTTACTGTGGTTTTGCTCCTTGTCCTTCCATCCAATTCCAGGGGCATGTAGGCCCCTCCATTTACTCAAATGATCTTGTAAAGAAAAATAAAAAATCAGGACTACTCTCCACCCCCAACTACTCCAACTCCTATGCACAAGGAAAATCCAGACCTAGAAGCCAGGTCATACAAAACTCCCTTCCAAATGAATAGCTGTTAATGATATTACACATCAGCCAGACCCCCAGAAAGGTAATGGCTTCAGGCATCTCCGAAGACTGCCCCCACAGTTGTTCATAAGGAAATCCTTTGCTGGCCTCCCATAAACAAGGACATGCAAATTGTGATTTTAGGCCTATAGGATAAGTCTAGCTGCCAAAAGCAAGGCTGTTCAATTCCACACTAATAATGTTGATTACAACTTTATCTTCCCAGGTGCGGAGCAGAGAAGAGACAAGATCAATCATTCTTCCACCTGCCCAGAGACATCTACATAATTGATTCTTCCCTGTTTTTTTCTCTTCCATCATTCATCTTATCACATATAAAATATAGTATAGGGGTGAGGGGTAGTTTGCTGTTTTCCCAGAAAGTTGACTTAAAGATCAACTCACAATTAAGGTAAATTAATAAGAGAAATGATTTATTTACCATGCACACAGTGAGGAATCACAGAGTGACAACCCAATTTTCCAGTGGAGTTCAGATATATATATTTTTGCAGTTTTTGGCGGGGGCTGGGTTTGAACATATGGGGCTGGTGCCCTACTCCTTTGAGCCACAGGCACCGCCAGGAGTTCAGATATTTTTATTCACTCCTTTCAGAGACGAGGGGAGAAATTGAGGTGTATGGGATGATAAAGGGTTGGGAAGGGGTGTTGCTAGGGAGGACCAATGGATGGGAGGAAATAGATGGACTTGTGGATTAACCTGGGAGACAGGTATTTATGACTGAAGTATTTGGGCCAGGTCAGCTTACATTCTTTACCTTCATTCCTACAAAGTATTGAGATAACAGGAAGCCGGAGGGGAAGTCAGTTGTCACTTTTGATCTTCTGATCAAGTCATTCTGGCTTATGCAGATAGAGAGAAAGCCTCTTCCAGTGTTTCTTGACTTTGAAAGACCTTCGATTCAAAATATTCTTTATACTAGGGAGTCACATTTTGGGGTGAAATGTCCTGTGTTCCTTCAGTAGGTTTCCTGAACTTGTGTCTCAAAAGAGTGTAACCATTTGCCTCACTGCTCACCCTGTTCTTCCTTTAGCTTTCTATATGCCCTCCCCCCTTCAATGCTTGGTTCCCAGCTCCCTCTCTAGAAGGGAAGGGTCACAGATGTTTCTGTGGTTTGTGCTTTTGCCAGGCAAATCCTTAAACTTTGGAACCTCCATGGATTGAGATCTCTGCCTCAGTCACTTATTTTGGACTGTCGGGAGTTTTGGTTTCTTCTGATAAGGAAAGCAAGTTTCCTGCTTCTGTGATGACACGGAACAGCCTTCAGCTCTGTCCCTTCTTCAGATAAGGAACTGGTTTAAGGTTTTGTTTTGGAATTTAATAGCTGGAGGTTAAGGTTTATTTTCAGTTGGCTATCACTTCTCCTTATACTTAGAGATCTCAATATATAAATTGTGATGGTTTTCTCCATTTTTGGTTTCAGTCTGTCTAGATGTAGAAACTCTAAATTATGGGAAACAAGGCCTTTAAAACTGACTAAAACCCCTACAGTTGCAGAAAGTCAAGTTCCAGTGACACCAGCCCTTTAAAAGAAACAAAAACATTTTACCCTCAAATATATTTCTTTGGTGTATTTTGAAGGTTGTCTTTGTGGGGGAAAATTTACATCTGCAGAAAATAACCATTAATATACTCAGGTCTTTTCCTTATCTGATCTAGGAAAAAATTAAATGATAATCTGAAAAGAAACATTTGTTTATTTCTTTTTTTTTGAGTCTCACTATGTTGCCCTCAGTAAAGTGCCATAGCATCAGAGCTCACAGCAACCCCTTGGACTTAAGCGATTCTCTTGCCTCAGCCTCCCAAGTAACTGTGACTACAGGCACCTGCCACAACGCCCAGCTGATTTTGTTGCCGTCCTTTAGTTGGCCCGGCCAGTTTTGAACCTGCCAGCTTCAGTGTATGTGGCTGGCTCTGTAACCACTGTGCTACGGGTGCCAAGCCACATTTGTTTACTTCTCTTTGAGGACTGCTACCTATACACTTTTTTTGCATAATAAGACCACCTTCCACCTTCCCTAGCCAAGCTTCTTTTTTCCCTCCCATAACTTGTCCTGCCACCACAATCCTGTTTTGCCACAATCCAAGCCCCAATTCTTTAAAAACTTCTGTACCTCACTGGGGAGTTGGGTTCTGAGCTTTCCTTGTATACACGTTAAATAAAATAGTTGTGCCTTTTCTCCCATGAATCAATCTGTCTCTTGTTGCGATTTTTTTAGTCAATGTTTAGGAGGCCAAAAGCCTTGCTCTTTACAGTTTGGGGCAGTGAGTAAGGTCACCAAAGCCACTCAGTTCTTCTGGAAGTGACGAGAACCGAGAAACCTGCTCTGCCAGCAAAAATGGTGAGAATTTCTCACCAGTCAGGCTCCTGGCTTCTCTCTCTGTATAATCTGGTTGAGCAAACGGCAAAGGGCACTGTCACTGCAAGGTTAGGAGGAGAGTAACAGGAGAAAAAGGATTTGTGTGGCTAGTCCTGCGTTTTAGTGACTCTTGTGTACTTTTTATACGTTCGATACTTTGTGGCATGAACTCATATCGTTTGGTCCTTCTCCTCCCAAAGTCTTATCTTCGTTCTTTCTGTGCTCTGTCATAAACAGGGGTACCCGACAGAGCCCCCTCTCATCTCCACCATCTGGGGGACATCATTTTAGGTTATGTCAGGTGGCCAGCATGGAAATGGCCGGGAACCTGAGTTTTTTTGTTCTGAACACGTCAAGTTCTTAAGAGAGTTTGGCATAAGAAATTCCATCAGAGCAGGTATCCCGTTGTTGCAGTGATTTTCAACAGGTGTGCTGCGAGATGAACTTAGGTGTCCTGTAAAAATTTTTAAAGACCATTAATTAAATTATTTTTGAAAGATGTTCAAAGCACAGTAAGCATATTCTTTTTTTTTACTTTTTCTTTGTGGCTAAACATAATTTAAGTGTGCCATGAAATTTAACTATAGGTTCAAGCATGCTGTGAGATAAAAAAGGGTGAAAAACACGGTCTTATTGCCTTGTTGCCTGGTTAGTGCTAAAGAATTTTAATTCCAGGAGGACCTACCAAGTGTCACAGATTAACAAGTCTGGGAGTGGTGCCTCAACAGACACAAATTTTGGGGTCAATGCTATTTATCCTTAATTGTGTCAACGAGTCATCTTTTGTTACCTTAGCCTATTTCTGGGCTAAGGGGGATCTTTGGCATTGCTTCTTCTCTGAAGAGGCTAGTGGATTGGGTCCCTTAGGAATAAATACATCATTTAAAGTTGATAGCCCAAAGATGGATCCTTTAAATCAGACCCCTAAATTAAAAAAAAAAAAATGAATTTTGGAGATGCCTTATTCTAAAGAATTGCCTTATTTGTATTTATAGGAAGAGCAAATTGGAAAAATGACACATAATAACATTATAGCTAGCCTTACAAATTCTCTTGACAAAATTAAAGAGCAGATTCCTGACATAAAAGACATCATCTTTTATATGCCGCACCTGTGGGAACAACTGCCCCGCAGAAACAACAAAGGCCGGCCTTCCTTGGGGCCGCATGGTGGCACTTCTGTGCTGTCATCCCAGCAGCCTGGGTTTGGCTGTCAGTAGTGGATGGGTCTGTTTGGTTTTTATATGCATGTATTTCCACTTTCTGAGGTACTTGCTCAACACTGATCTTTTTCCCTTCCTGAAACAGCCCTTCATCTCCCATCTTCTTCTGTCTGCAAAAGGCACGTGAGGCTTCCGGGCCTTTGTGTGCAGATGTCAGCTGAGAAGCTAAGACCCTAGACCAGGGGTCCTCAAACTTTTTAAACAGGGAGCCAGTTCACTGTCCCTCAGACCATTTGACGGCCGGACTACAGTTTAAAAAAAAAACTATGAACCAATTCCTATGCACACTGCACATATCTTATTTTGAAGTAAAAAAACAAAATGGGGATGGCACCTGTGGCTCAAAAGAGTAGGGTGCCGGCCCCATATACCGGAGGTGGTGAGTTCAAACCCAGCCCCGGCCAAAAACTGCAGAAAAAACAAAAATGGGAACAAGGACAAATACAATATTTAATATGAAAAAAAAAAAGACGCCCCCATCTGCAAAAAAAAAGATCTCCTAACTTCAGAAAAAAAAGGCCTCCCTTAACTGCAAAAAAAGGCCCTACTAACTGCAAAATAAGAAAAAAAAAATAGACCTCCTAACTTCAAAAAAAAAAAAAAAAATCCTAACTTGTTCTTACCTTGGTCCTCAGGCAGCAGCAGGCTCTGCACAGATAAGCTCGTGACTCCTCAGATCACAAGTCTCAGTCTCACCCAAGACTGAGAGGAGGAGCCCGCAGACAGAGAGAAGGAGGGGAGTCGGAGAGTGCGGCGCACATTCCACACATGCCCACTGTGGCCTGGGACAAGTCAGCTGCTAAGCAGGACAGGCACTGGTGGCAAAAACACCCAGCAGGCCGGATAAATGTCCTTGGCAGGCCACATGTGGCCCATGGGCTGTAGTTTGAGGACCCCTGCCCTAGAGAACAAGGTCAGACACAAATGTGGGCTGTACTGGTCTGCAGCAAAGTTTTTCCTTTTTATAGCGTTTTTATGGCACTTCTGGATCATGTGAAAACTGCTTTCCATCTCTTTGGAGACAGCTGGTGCCTCCTTGGTTAATTCACAACCTTGGTTAAGGTTATTGTAAAATGCACCTTTGATTTCAAAAAAGTTCAAAAGCCTGAAGTATTACATCAGCTGTTTTTGTCTCTGCTAAAATCTGCTCCTGCTTACTTTTCCTCCTCCTTCCTCTTTGCTGTCTTCAGTACCCCATGAAAGGACCTGGAGGGAACTTCTGAATGACCCAGACCCCTTAAGAAACTCAGAGAAAGGCATCACTCATCCCCTTGTGGGGTCTTCTGTTTTTCCCATGGAGTCGGAAGAGTCAGATTTCCCTCAGGTATAAAACTCTGCTTGCTTTCATAACTCTTGTAACTTTTGTTGTAACACTTTGCTTATATTACCTCTTTGGCTTTGGAGGGGGTACCAGAAATTATATCAAGACAAAACTTGACCATGGTGTGTGCAATGCCTAGCCAAGAACGAAGGTGTGAGAGAAGGCTGGATACCCCCCAAGGAGCTTCTTGTTTCTTTGCTTGTTAAGCGAGACAAGGTGCCGTTAAACCTTTAGAATAATACCTTGGTAATGAAGTGCACTGCAAAAGCTAAGAGGACGCATTCTGCTATCTAGGGCCTTAATTTAAACTAGCAGTGGTTCTCAACCTTTCTAATGCGCGGCCCTTTAATACAGTTCCTGTGGGTCGCGACCCATAGGTTGAGAACTGCTGATAGAGGGCTCTCCGAATTCCCTCTAAGCTGGTCTGTGTCTCCTCGTAAAATCCTGTGAGGAAAATGCGGAGAGTTGGTGTCACCTTGGTATCCATTTTTAATCTTCTAACCCATCCAAACTCCTAGATTCTAAATTTGTTGCCCTTTTTCTCCAAATCTCCAGTGTTTTGCTTCTCTGAATAAACTTTAACCTTTTTCATTCACAAAGGCATAGTTTAAATCCAAATGTCCTTTTAAACTACTAAGTTTTACGTGTCTTCTGGCTAAAATTCCAAAATCGAAACTCTGAAGTCTATGAGTGCACGTTGTATATGTTGCGTCTACGTACAGGTATATATCTCTACACATATGTTTTTATATTGTCTACACGTGGTACCAAATTAATTCAAAATGAGTACTTAACAACTAGCCCAAGTGCTTTTGAAGTTTGTGTGACTTTAGTATTCTTTGATAAATATGGTTTTTAAATTGTTAAAATTAAAACTTCTTCAGACTTTAACTTAGACATTTATCCCCCCTGAATATACAAGTATACTCCCGAGTAGCTGGGACCACAGGTGCCTGCCACAACGCCCGGCTATTCTTCTGTTTTGCAGTTCGGCCGAGGCTGGGTTTGAACCTTCGGTATATGGGGCCGGAGGCCTACTCAATGAGCCACAGGCGCCGCCCTGTAGTACTTTTTCTTTTTTTCTTTTTTTTTGAGTCAAAGTCTCCCTCATTGTCCCTGGGTAGAATGCCCGGGTGTCCTAGCGCACAGCAACCACAAACTCTTGGGCTCAAGCAATCCTCTTGCCTCAGCCTCCCAAGGAGCTGGGACTGCAGGTGCTTACATCTGTAGCTTTTCTATTTTTAGTAGAGATGGGGTCTCACTCTTCCTCAAGCTGGTCATGAACTCCTGAGCTCAAGCAATCCACCTGCCTTGGCCTCTCAGTGCTAGGATTACAGGCATGAGCCACTGAAAGTGGCTGCATTATAGTATTTTTGATACTTTCTTGAACTGCGAGCTTATGTCTAAACCTTTAGGCCTAGGGACACTAGGCCCCTCCTCCCTGACCTAGCTGTGCCTCTTGGCCATACCAACCCCACCCCCCCACCAAATAGATTAAATTCTCTAGACGTTGCCTTTTGTCCTGCATTCTATATCTAACACATAATCAAAGCTGCTTACTTCCGAGGGTTTTCTCACTGAAAATTAAGGGTTACTAAGACATAACATTGTAATTAATATAAGTAATTAAAACTACTAAATATAAAAGAAACAAAGCATATGAGAAAAATATCATGTTCTTTTGATTTTAAAAAGGTTATAAGAAGGTATAGGTATTTTGGTGTATGTTATTAGTAAACATTATTGTTATTATGTTAAGTTGTATGTCCCCCAAATACTGAAATTTCTTTGCTAATTGTCCCTTCAGCTCTGGCTATTCTAAGACTTTTTATTATCCATAATTATTGTTTTACTTTGAGTCTTCTTTTAAAAAGTGCTTTTTAATGAACTACCGTCCAAAATTTGCAGCCTTAAGAACATTTATGGAACAGACTGTGATGAGTACTTTTTTTTTCCGAGACAAAGTCTTCCTCTGTTGCCCAGACTAGAGTGGCATCAGCCTAGCTAACAGCAACAACAGACTCCTGGGTCCCAGTTATCCTCTTGCTTTAGCCTTCACAGTAGCTGGGACTGTAGGTGCCCACCACAACACCCAGCTAATTTTTCCATTTTTAGTAGAGACAGGGTCTTGCTCTTGCTCAGGCTGGTCTCAAACTCCTGAGTTCAAGGATCCTCCTATCTCAGCCTCCCAGAGTGTTAGGATGACAGACACGAGCCACCGCGCCTAACCTGACAATTTCTCTTGAATACAGGTTTCTGACAACCTTACAGACTCTACCATTTGGCTTCGAAAAACTTCTAAGACTTTAATTAAGAAGTTGATGAATTCATGGGAATTGCTAACCCAACCTCAAGCAGAACACAAATTAATTCCATGGGACTAAACTAAGAGAGGACTGAAATAATTTTTTGTGGCTTTTTATTTTTTTTATTTTATTTATTTTATTTTTTTGAGACAGAGTCTCAAGCTGTCACCCTGGATAGAGTGCTGTGGCATCACAGCTCACAGCAACCTCTAATTCCTGGGCTCAAGC
>CAUYRH010139618.1:0-13693 GCA_963574655.1 Perodicticus potto
TTAAAATTTAAAAGGTTGTAGGGGTCATCAGAATTACAGAAAGAGTTCCAAAGTTTGAGACTCTCTGCTTCATCTGCACTAGATTCCCAATCATCTTCCTCCCCAGAATTATGGTCAGGGCTCTCAGGAAGGCTTCCGGCCAGGGAGGAATTTTCTGAGTCAGAACTGTCAGATAAATCATTCTCTGAATCAGAAAGGTCTTCAGAAACAATTCTGGCAGCAGTCTGAATTGTTGCTATAAAGTTTTGGGGATTATAAGGATCTACACTGTAAAAGGAGTTCCAAAGGTGAAGCCCTTCAGAGTCTTGTTCAAGGTCCGATGCTGACAGTGAGCTATCACTATCAAACCCATCATCCTCAGCTTCCTCATCCCAACTCTCACCTTCGGAATCAGAACTTGTTTCCAGGTCACTGGACACACCTCCCAAAATATAATCTATCAGTTTGTTACTACCAGCTGGTCTGGTAGAAATGGGAACGTCATCTTTGCAGGAGTAGCCAACTACACTAATTTGGTCCTTTCTATCCTCTTTTACCATAGGTACCTCACAAGAAGGACAGCTCTCCAATGGGCTCTGTTTTTCCAAAGCAAATGGAATCTCTCTAGTCAATAATTCAATTTTTTCCTCGGTAAGTTCCTGGGTGGTTCCTGGCATGGCTCCAGCAGGGGGATCAAACTGTGTTGTATTATCTCTGTAGTGTTTCAGATCCATCCGGAGAAGGCTCTGTTCCTCCTCCAGGCTGTGGTAGCCATTATCTTGGTCAGGGGTGGGTAACTCTTGTCCTTTGCTAGCCTGCTGAAGGAATTCCAGCCGTTTCATGCGAAGATAGTGAATTTCTGGCAGGCCTTCTCTAGAAAAAGGTGGACATCCCTGCCATGAGGCTGGAGATATCTCTGCACTCAGTGGCTGGGGATGACAATCGTCCTTAACCAGGCAGCTGTACTCCGGAGTTAGTTCCTGGAAATCAACTAACTCGCCACTTCCAACGCTGTTCTGATAGCTGAGCTCCAGCTGGGGAAGGCAGTCCAGGTAGGTGGAGTTCAGCAAACAGGAGACTACGTTGAAATTGCCTAAGCGTTGAACGCTGAGAGGGCCGGAAGGGTGAGGAGCCAAGTTCCGGGTCCGAGTACATATGGGGCTGAAGGCCACTCGCAATAGCTCTACTTTCCACAGCTGCTGCTCTCAAAGAAGCACGTGTACTGCAGGGTCCAAAGCACTTCCCCTGGTTTTAAGGTCCAATTCTAGGTGTGAGGACGAGCACTGCCAGTGGATCCCCTCCTCTAGCCAGTCAAGGGGACTGGCAGCCGAGTAGTCTGAGGAGTTGAGCCGCAGGGAACTCAAAGTTTTCTCCACTGTGGGGTCGGCTGCTTCCTCCTGTCCTTTCAGGGCTCTCAGAGCGTTGTAGCCTCCAGAAAAATCTAGCCGTCTTGTCGGAATCAGCCCACTAATTTGGATTCAACTCCCAATCAGCAGCTTCTGAAGCACGTTGGGGAGCGGCGCAAAGAGCTGGGAAAGCAGCTCGGTCCAGTAGCGGGTTCGAGCCTCGGCCTTGGCAGAGGAAAGCAGTGTAGTGACCCTGAAATTTTCTGGGTCAGAAGTTGTAGGGAATTTGGAAGAGCTTGGAGGCAATCGCCTAGAAAAAAAGAAAGGCAGCCCCAACCTGGAGCCCGCCCGAGGCCCGTCCCCGGCCCCATCTCCTTTTTCTTGGCAGTCTGTCGCCGTAGGCCGGCGGAATTCTGCGGCTGGAGGTCAGACAGGATTCAGGGGCCTACACAGGCTCGGCCTCGCCCAGTGGTGGAATCGGTACTCCAGGCCGATGGCCGGGCCAGCAGGAAAGCCACAGAAGGCAGCGGCTTCGGCTACGGGCAGCAGACCACAGTGTCCGACGGCCTGCGCAGGAGGCGACGGCTGAAGCGACATCCATCCTGTCAGGAAAGGACGTGTCCTAGTCCGCTAGAGGTGTCAACACCATAGATAGGACGCCATCACTGAGCTTTTTCTGGATTAGCTTCATTCTGTAAGTACTTCCTATGTGGCAGCAAAGATGGCTATCACCAGCATTAGGCTCATAATGTTCTTATACATGGTGGTCCAAGAGAAAAAGTAGAACTCTTTAAATTCCTCTTATAAAACTCATGGGTGTGACCTTGACCCAGCCTGACTTTATCACAGTGGTCAGTTGAATGAAGTTCTTGTAGTTCTCTGATTGTTCATACTATTATAATATCATATTACACATCCATATTTGGAGCCAAGGTTGTGTCATCCCATGGGAACCCGAGGGTATATGTGAGTGAACAAAGGCTTAGTTCTTCCGAAGGATAACAGAAGAGGGAAAACAACGTATCATTCAACGTGATGAATAAAGCTGAACGCTGAATGCTAATGGTCTTAATGCACCACTGAAAACACATATACTGGCTGGATGGCTGTAAAAAGCACAGTTTATGGTATCTCCAAGAAAAACAGCTAACTTGCAAGGAATCGTAACAGACTCAGGGCAAAGGGATGGAAAAAAGCATTCCATGCAAATAGAAACCAAAAGTGAGTGAGTGTAGCCATTCTCATATCAGATAAAATAAACATAAAATCAATAATGGTAAAAGGAACAAACCCCAAAATGGTTACTATATAATGATAATGGGAGCAATTTGACAAGAAGACATAATAATCCCAAATATATATGCATTTAATACAGGAGCTCCCAGATTCATAAACCAAATTCTATTAGATCTAAGGAAAGGAATAAATAACACCTTCATAATTGTCAGGGACTTCAACTTTCCACTGATAGAACTTGACAGATCATTGAAGCTGAAAATCAATAAAGAAACATCAGACTTAAATGGGACTCTGGAACAAATGGACCTACCAGATATTTACAGAACATTCTACATTAAAACTACTGAATATACATTTTTTTCTCATTAGCAAATGGGACATTTTCCAAGACTTAGGCTGCAAAATGAGTTTAGTAAATTAAAAAAAAAATCAAAATCACACAATGTATTTTCTCAGACATAGTGGAATAAAAGAAATCAATTCCAAGAAAAATGTACAAATCCGTACAAAATCATAGAAATTAAACAACCTGCTGCTGAATGATTCTTGAGTGGATGATGAAATTAAGATGGAAATCTAAAGACTTCTTCAACTGAATGACAAAGGGGATGCAAACTTTCAAAATCTATGGGATACAGAAAAAGCAGTCCTATGAAGAAAGTTTATAGTCCTAAATGCCTACATCAAAAAGATTATAAATTAACGAACTAATGTTACATCTAAAGGAACTAGAAAAATCAGAGCAAGCCAAACCCAAAGCCAGCAGAAAGAAAAGAAATAACAAAGCTCAGAGCAGAACTAAATGATATGGAAACCAGAAAAATAATGCAAAGATCAATGAAGCTAAAAAGTTGGTTCTTTGAAAATTGGTAGACCACTAGCCAGATTAACCAGATAGAAGACAAAGGATTCACATGAGCTCGGTTAGAAATGACAAAGGAGACATTACAATCTATACCACAAAAATACAAAATACCATTTGTGAGTACTACAAAATCCTTTATGCACACAAACTATAAAAATGAGAGGAAATGGATGAATTCCTGGAAACACACAACCTTCCAAGTCTGAATCAGAAAGAAACAGAAATCCTGAACAGACCAAAAACGAGCAGAAATTTTGAATCAGTAATAATAAAAAAAATCTACCAGGAGTGAAAAGCCCTGGCCATTCATATTTACAGCTGAATTTTACTAGATCTACAAAGAAGAATTGCTACCTATGCTACAGAAATTATTCCTTAACATTTAGTAAGAGAGAATCCTTCCTAATTCATTCTATAAAGTCAGTATCATTTTGATAACAAAGCCAGGAAAGGACACTTCAACCAAAAAGAAAACTACTGCCCAATATCCCTAATGATAATAGATGCAAAAATCTACAACAGAATACTAGCAAACCGAATTCAACAGCACATCAAAAAGATGATTCACCACGATAAAAGTGAGTTTCATCACAGGGATGCAAGGATGGTTCAACAGATGCAGTTTAATAAAAGTGATTCACATTAGGCTTGCAGCAGTGGCTCACATCTGTAATCTTAGCTCTGGGAGACTAAGGTGTGTGGATTGCTTGAGCTCAAGAGTTCAGACCAGCTGGAGCAAGAGTGAGACCTCATCTCTACTAAAAAAAGAAAAAAAAAAATTGAGGCAGGAGGATCACTTGAGCAGGAGTTTGAGGTTGTTGTGAGCTATGATAATACCACAGCATTCTACCCAGGGCAACAGAGTGAGACTTTGTCTAAACAAACAAACAATAAAATAAATGCGATTCACCACATAAACAAAAACAAAGCTATATGATTATCTTAACAAATGCAAAAAAAGCATTTGATAAATCCAACACACTGTCATGATAAAAACCCTCGACAAAATAGGCATAAAAGGAGCACAAATCAAAATTATAAATGCTATATATGACAAACCCAAAGCCAGCATCATACAAAATGGGGAGGAGTCAAAAGCATTTCCCTTAGTAAGTGGAACAAGACGAGCATTCCCACTGTCACCACTTCTATTGAACATAGCACTGCAAGTCCTAGCCAGAGCAGTCAGGCAAGAAAAAGAAGTAAATGGTATTCGAATCAGGAAAGAGGAGGTCAAATTATCCCTATTTGCTGATGATACCATCTTATACTTAGAAAACCCTAAAGACTCCACTAAAGGACTTCTAGAATTGATAAATAACCTCAACAAAGTCTCGGGCTACAAAATCAATGTACACAAATCAGTATCATTTCTATATACTAATAACAGTCTGGCTGACTGTCAGACCAAGGGCAATACCATTTGTAATAGCTACAAATAAAATAAAATACCTAGAAATATAGATAAGCAAGGAGGTGAAAAATTTCTATAAGGAGACTTTCAAAACACTGATGGAAAAATTGTAGATGACACTAACAAATGAAAATATATCCCATGCTCATGGATTGGTAAAATCAACATTGCTAAAATGTCCATTCTGCCTTAAATGATTCACTGATTCAGTGCACTCCAAATTGTATTCCCCAGCCCTACAAGAATGCCAAAATCTTTGCTGTGGTTTCCAGGAGCTTCTGAGATTCTCACCTTCTGCAGCTTCAGTGATTAGAAAGTGAATTGAGAACAAAAAAAAAAAGTGAATTGAGGAGAAATTTGCTGAGTATTAGGTTCATTACTCTGCACCTCTTTTTTTGTTTGTCTTTCCCTTTTCTATTTTTAATTTCAGAATATCACAGGGATACAAACATTCTGGTTACATCAATTGCTTTTGTACAGTTTGAATCCAAGTTATAAGCCTGCCTATCACCTAGGTGTCTTTGGGAATCTTGGTTCTAGTTTTTGCCTCCACAGCCCCCTTGAGGTTTCTGCAGGTTTTTCTGGCTTTGGTTCCTCTTAGTGCTTCTTAACCTCTAACCTAGTTGCAAAAATTGGGAAGTATTCAGAGGGAAAAAGCAGCTCACCAATGCTGTCTAAATTTGTGGCGTCTCTTGCCCCAAGACTGTTGACCTATCAAGTCTTGGCTGCCTCAGGCAGCTCTCCAATACTTTCAAAAGATACTGTTTCTATTTTATTCATTTTTTTCCTAATTGTTGTTGGAGAAGCATTGGTCTACCACAAATTGCTCCACTAGCCATATGTAGAAATCCTCCATTAGCTTTTTGTATGAGAGAGAAAATGGGCTAAATGTAAGTGTTTTGCTAGTTGATGGGTATAAAAATGCCTACATATTTCAACTTGGCATATGATTGATAGTTTGGTTAAATACAGAATTCTGGATTGCAAATATCTTTCCTTCAGAATTTTTTTTTTATTAAATCTTAGATTTCATACACAATCTAAAAAATATTTTCATCAAACTGGTTAACATAGCATTCATGGCATTTTCTTAGTTATTGTGTTAAGAACTTTATATTCTACATTCAGCCATTGTCTTTTATTTTTCTTGATTATTGCTGGGATGTATGAAACCATTCTTACTCCCAAACTTCTGTATCTTAGAGGTTTCTAGATATTTTTCTTTGTCCTACTGTTTTAAAATTTTAGAAATGTGCTCTGCGTGAGTCTTTCTATTCTTGTCCATTTTGAGTTATTCCTCTGACTTTTTACCCATCTGTTTTTCACTATTCTTTTTGGGGAAATTAGTTGCCACCTAGCACATAAAAGGAATAAAAATAATCAATTTGCCATATTTACCATGAATTCTTGAATATTTCTTAAAGTTCGTATATATGTTTTATGTTCTTCATGTTTGTAGATATTTGATCATAATTTATGGCTTTTTTAGTATAATAAAGCTAACTAGGCCTATGGTACTTTTTCTACCTTTTTGTTTTTTTCCTGCCATATCTTCAGTTGATTCCCTTGAATTTTCTACACATACAATTTTAACGATTGAAAAATTGTCCATCTTTCTCACTATTTCTGTTGTTATTTTGTTTTCTTCGTAAATTGTATTGATTAATTCTGAAAAAAAGGTTTAATTCTAGTAATGCTAGCAGACATTTTTGTTATATTTCTATTAGCGAGAATAACTTAAGGGTTTTGTAATTAAACATGATTTATTGTATTTTCTAAGGCACTTTTTTTTTTTTTTTTGGCAGTTTTTGGCCAGAGCTGGGTTTGAACCTGCCATCTGTGGCATATGGGGCCGGCACCCTACTCCTTTGAGCCACAGGCACTGCCCTAAGGCACTTATTTTTAAGAATGAGTGTTAAATTGTACAAATGCATTCTCAATATTTATGGAAATTATCTCTATTTTTCTTTCAGCCATTATTATGGAAGATAATAAGCATATATTCTCCAATATTAAAATATCTGGGAATTTCTAGGATGAATCATTTTTGATTGTAGTGCATTCCTTGTTTAAATAGTCTTAATTCTGTTGACAAATGCTTTAATATTTTGCATATATAATTGTCAGTAATTTGGTCTATAGTGTTTATCTGGGACTATCAATGTCAGGTTTGGATGTTGAGTAATATCCTCTTACATATAACTGGAAAGCTTGCTTTCCTTCTCTTTGGCCTTGAAAAATAAAATGTTTTCATTGCTTTGTAAACTTAAGATATTATTGTTTACAAAGAATTAGGCAAGACAAAGAAATTATCACATTTTATTTGGCTTTATCTCTTATCTCTATACCCTGCCCTCACATCTCTTAACTTCTGTCATCTGTGTTTATAATGGAAAGGATAATATTTATGGTTTGTGACTTTTCTACAGATTAAAGAACTAAAAATCAATAAACAGCTTAAAACATTTTTATATAAATATTATTCACTATAAGACCAAGCAACTATTGAGCCAGTTATTAAGAAATTATTATTATTATTATTATTTTGAGACAGAGTCTCACTATCACCCTTGGTAGAGTGCCATGGTGTCACAGCTCACAGCCACCTCAAACTCTTGGGGTTAAGTGATTCCCTTGCCTCAGCCTCCCAAGTAGCTTGGACTACAGGCACCCGCCACAATACCTGGCTATTTTTTGTTGCAGTTGTCTGTATTGCTTAGCTGGCCCAGGCTGGGTTTGAACCCGCCACCCTTGGTGTATGTGGCTGGCACCATAACCACTGTGCTATAGGCGCCAAGGCTAAGAAATTATTTTAAACATTTTTTTTTAAATCCCCTTGTAATGTTTTGGCTGAAAATAAAAAATGAAAAAGAAAAAAAAGGAGATTAAGTCATCCCGTGTCATTCAATCCGTGTTACCCACTATACACTGTTCTAATTACCAAAGTTAATTATTTTTTTCTCCAAAAATTCCTCATAATCTTGTCATATTCTTATTATTTGCTTAATACATGTGATTTGGTCTTATAAGAATTCTTTCTCATTTGTGAGACTACATTATCTTTATTTATATTTGCATGTTTATATATATGTATTTTTTTATTTACCTATATTACCTGGGTGCATTCCTCTGTGAAATCGCCCATACTGGGCTCCTTCTCAATCAGAACAACCCTAATAAGATCAGTGCCCTACGGAAAGGTAGGGAGAGGCCCTATCAAAGCTCCCATCATATCCCTGCCTCCTGACAACCTCTGAAATGCCCATTTTTAATATTTGACTCAGACTGCCATCTCTTTTCTCTCTGGAACTCAGGCTCTAGTGCCCTCACTACTGTATTTCTTAGACTTTTGATCCAATGGTTTCTCCCATCAATAGCTTTGTTTTTATTTCAGTTAGATCGCATGACTCATCACTGCATTCACTCCTTAAAAATAACTTCTGCCTTCTTACCTCTCTCTTCCTCCATTGCACTCACCTGGTAAAAAATCATTCTCTGGGCTAAGCCCAATTTAATCTAATCCTTTGGAGCCAAAATTGCTTCATAAAATTCATGCAACTCTGCTGATTTGTTTCACTTCAGATTCAAAAACAAATAAAACTTAAACAGACACTTTATAATGCCCCGAAATCCTACCAAATTGTATTTAACTATGAAAGGCTAGTGAACCAGTAATTTTACCCAGATGTATCATTACGTTGATAGTTTCAGAAATTCTGCTCATCTGCAATTCAACTCTCAGCGAGTAATTTCTCCTGTTTACTGCTTCTAATGCTGTTAAGATTTTTTCCATCACATTGCACACTTCTTTCTTTTCAGTAAGTTGTCTTTCCAGTACATCTTTTGCGTTTTCTTTAATTTACTTGAGAATAGAAAGGAGTTGTTGTCTAAAATATTCTTTTATTTATAGAACTAAAGCTTCAAATACACTTTCTTCATTTTGTGCCTGTATGTTTGTTGTTACTGTTGTTTGCTTTCATTTAGAAAAAAGAAGTAAGCCTCTGCAGAATCATTTTTATTTCATTATAGGAAATATTTTATCTAATCCCAAAAATTTGCCCACAAATGAAACAGGATTCTCCTTTGATCACTTGCCTGCCTATCTAGGCACTAGTTAGAGTGTCTCCCAGAAGTTAGAATGAAGGTTTATATTTGCAGTTAGGCTGGGCCACTGCATGTGGTCGAGCAGCTTGAGCATTATGCTAGGAAGGCCAGCTGAAAACACGACTGGGAATTGGAAATGCAGCCTGCTTTTGTGCCCATATATAGAGTGACATTTTTCTAGAGGAAGGGGTTTCCTTTTGCTGGCTATGTGCCTACTGAGTAATCTGCCTTCTGCAAAATATGAGTAATCAGAAGAGACATTTCTATGATCTATAAATGCCCTACCTACATTTCTATGCATATATCCACCTGCCTTCTCTTCTGAGCCTCTCATGCTCCTAAGACCAGTTCTTTCCAAATACCACCCAGCAATTTTCCTCTTTCTCTTGCAATTGTAAATTATCTCCTATCTTCTAACAATCCTATGTGCATACAAACCTGGAATTTCATCCATCTAAATAAATAGTTCTTTTGCTTCATGTGCTTCTTCAGCTCCTAGCCCATTTCTCTGCTTTACAGTCAGCAAAACTCCTCAGCAGAGTGGTAGGACACGCTTCCCTCAGAGCACATCAGCCTGGAGAGCTCCCTCACATCCTTCAGACCTCACTTAAATTCATCAAAATTGACCACCCACTTTTGAGATCCATGTCCCCTCCTTCTGGGTACTTCTTGTCTCCATTCCCTAAATTAGTTTTCTCCATAGCATTGTAACTATCTGATATATTGTAAATATTCTTTAGTTTCAGCTGGGAGGCATGGAACTAGATCAAATTTTATACATTGGCATTTTCTAGAGCATGCCCTCAAATCGTTAATTCAGCCAGATTAAAAGGGTTCCCTTGTCATAGAGACAAATTTATGATTAAGATAATGAGGTTGAAGCTTCAGGGCCCTTTCTCGCTTGCACCACAAGTGAGAATGCTGGGAGTTGTTGAGTTATAGAGCGTTCTAGTTAGGAGGAGGAAAAAGGTTATCACCAGGAAGAATTTCTATGGAGGAATCTCTAATATACTGTAGACAGAGAGCTCCGAAGAAAAAGAGACTTGGATCTCCAAGAGCTTTCAGGTGATTTCTAAATAAATATATGCTGTGCCTTTAACTTTATATTTAATTAAATTAATTAATTTTTTTTTTTCATAACGAAGCCTCCCAAACTGTAGGTTGCAGACCCACAAAATCTAGATTCACTGCTGCTTGGTCTAATAAGAGCTACACAAAGTGAGACGGGTTTTTGTGACATGGAACTTTGGAGGTACTTACCATGCAAATGCGCAATGGAAATGCTTTAGAGGGGCATGGAACAAGCACTATGTCCCCAATGTGCACATCCATTTCTCCATAGAGCCTCTTAAGCAATCAGTATTCTATGGAACATACTTTGGAAAGTGCTGCTCTGGAAACTGGCCTGCTTACTCCGCTTTCTATCCCATTCCCATCAAAAAGGGAGACCAAGGCTTACCTCGTTCTTAGCAGTTTCAGCGAGTCTCTTGAAGTGACTAGAGTGTCATTTCAAAATGAATTTTTATTAGATTAAAAATATAAAGTAGATTCCTCCTGAGATTGACTGAACACCCATGTTGAGCATGACTCTATATGAAATGAGAAGAAAAATAATTACCTGGAACACAATCTAACCTGCCTACAAACAGTCACCCTTTAAAAACTTATCAATCTTCCATTGAAGGAGAATAGAATTGCTTTTCTGAAAAAATGAGTACCTCTGCCGTGATATTTTCCGACTTCATCCGTATTTTCAAATTCTACCACCCTACAGGGAGCTGGAAGTAACCTAAATGATACCTCTAAGACATTTCAATGTAATTGCCAATTGGAAACTCAAGCAATAGTTTTAAAATAGCTTCAAAATGTTTTAAGTTACTAAATATAAAAAAGAACCATGACTTTTTTTAATACCAGAATAAAACTACATAAGACTCGTTCTACATAGTTGACACTCGATTAAACAGTTTGAAAATCCATGTTAGAAGAAAAAAAATTTCACAGATGGTAGAAGTGAAATCTTACTTTACCCAAACCAGGTAGCATTTTAAGCAATACTATCTTATGGGAAACTGAGTGTGAATATGTGTGTATGTTTATTAGTGAGAATTATATTTCTCTTTGTATTGAGCCTTCTTCTAATATACCAAACATTTTTTAAAACTTTTCATTTGAGTTTCATCACATTTATAGCATCCGCATTCACAAGATTGCTCACTTCTCTAGCTCAAATTTCACGGCATCTAACAACTATAATTATACTTTGTAAGTGCTGTACCAATCTTCAGTATTATATTCACTGGCAAGGATATTAGCTGCTTTCAAAAATGCTGAAAAGCTCTTAGAAGTTTCATTTGTAAAGATGGGCTGTACTTAATTTTGATGATAGTTATCTTGTTCATAACCGTGCTAAAAAGATCAGTCTCATTAAAAGTGTATTGCAGTTGGAAAACCTTAATATGATGGACTAAATCCTAGCATCAAATTTATCGAAATGGTCTTAGGTAGGAGTTATATGGAATTTTAAGAACAGAAGTGATGAAAATGAAATTTTCTCACTTTTTTAGATAAATACTGTTCAAGAGTTATGGAGAGGGTGAAACATATCCTGGTTTGCCTAGCACAGCCCCAGTTTATCCTGCTGCTTTAGCTTAATTATTAGTGGCTCCACCCTTGAGTCTCAAATGTGTCCTGGTATGGATGATTGATGACATAGGAACCCTATTTATAGATCATCTCTTAAGAGTCCACTACATCTGGAATGATTTGACTTAAGTCATTACAATTTTTCATTCTTCTGCCTTCTTTTAATACCTATTATACTATGAGGCTTGGATGAATTTGTAATAATAATTTAAATCTATACATATATAATAAGATATAAAGAATCAGTTTTAGGCTATACATAAATATGTATATCCTTAAAATATTATAAAGTATATTAAACCACTAAACAGATAACTGCATGTTATTTTAACCCACTGTCTCACCTTCACACATCAGATGGTTTGTTATATATACTATATTTTTCCTATTCTACGTCCCTGGATTTTGGGGCAACTGTATCAACAAATAAAATCACTTGCTCTCTAAATCAAGGAAAAGCTGCATATATAACACTTGCAAAAACATCTAAGAAAAGTATGATTGTTCACAGACAATTGAAATTTAAATCATGTAATTATTATCTTCTCTTAATCCAAATTTGACCTTGATAATGTACCAGCATTATGAGAAATACTAGGATGGAGACTGGTAAGTGGTTTACTATTTTTAGTATTGCAAAGTAACTTCCTGAATTGATGGTGATAGAAGTTTTAGTGTTCTGTGTCACTTTCAAACATTTTCCATCTTACGTATGTTTATGCATTTGTAAGACATAGAATATAATATGTAATATTTACATAGTTCATATTCCCACCAACCAGTTAACTAATCCCTAATAATATCCAAAGCACCTCCCACCATGAAATTTTATATATGTAATACATGATGCATTTGTTATTCGTTGTTGTATGACAAATTACTCCTCAGAGTTACTTGGTCCGAACAATAAACTATTATTCTTATTATGTTCTTCTATACATGAGCACAGCTTGAGTGAGCACTGATATTTCCTTTTTTTTTTTTAAGCCTAGGCCTGTGAAGCAGTGAGAGTGGAGGATAAAGAAATCTGTAACTGACTGCGATCAATGGGTTGTAAATATCAGTGCACTTAGACAAACTGATTATTTCCCAGTTTCTATGGGTCAGGAATTCAGGAGTGGCTTAACTTGGTGGTTCTGGCTAAGTATCCCTCCAGAGGATGCAGTCAAGTTGTAAAGTCTCCATCTTTCTTTAAGGCTGCATAGTATTCCATGGTATACAAGTACCACAATTTACACTAGTTTGTAACTAGTTTATAGTGGTTATACTACTGAAAAAAAAAAGCCTGTGTTCCTAATAAAGTAACAATTTTGTTTCCATGCATAAACATTGATGCAGGGCATTTGGCGCCCCGGGGCAGCTCAGCGGAGCCTGCAGACCTGCCGCCTCCACCTTGGCGGTGTCGGTGCTGCGGCAGCGCGGCTGAGGAACCAGCAGGCTGTATGATAGGCAAGGAGGGGGACCTCCAACCCCCCCCCCCCAGAAGCTCCAATAGCCACAAAGGCAGGAGAACTGCCGAGGAGACACCTGCACCTTGGTGTCTCCTTCAGTTTACACTTACGACTAAAGAGGGAACCTCCATTTCCGATGCCTAGGTCAATTACATGTGAATTTCCTAGCCTCAATTCCATGAATGGATTCTGTCCATTCATTAATACATTCATTCACCTTGCCCCAGCGAAAGAACTGTTCATTCATTAATACATTCATTCACCTTGCCCAGGCGGAAGGGACTGTGTTCATTCATTTCCTGGCCAAAGAACCCAAGCGCCTATATATACCCCGAGACTAAAAGCCTAAGGAGGGAGACGGGGCAAGACCGGGAGAGAAATGGAGCGAGCTTTTCTCTCCCCACTTGAGTTCTCTCTCTCTACCAGGAGTGTTAGTGTTTTCAGTATTCTTTTCCGTAAATAAACTCTGTCTTACCACTGGGAAAAAAAAAAGAAAGAAAGAAAATGTCATGAAGCATAATAAAAGCCATATATGAAAAAAAAAAACAACCACTCCACAGTCTTGATTTTTAATTGGAAGTATTGGTATGAATTCCTTGGACCTGTGGCCGGCACCCTACCCACTGAGCCACAGGTGCCGCCCAGGTAT
>CAUYRH010139621.1:0-14768 GCA_963574655.1 Perodicticus potto
AAGGATGTGAAAGATCTCTATAAAGAGAACTATGAAACTCTAAGAAAAGAAATAGCTGAAGATGTTAACAAATGGAAAAACATACCATGCTCATGGCTGGGAAGAATCAACATTGTTAAAATGTCCATACTACCCAAAGCAACATACAATTTTATTGCAATTCCTATGAAAACTCTGCTGTCATACTTTAAAGATCTTAAAAAAATACTTTCTTTTATATGAAATCAGAAAAAACCTCAAATAGCTAAGACATTACTCAGAAATAAAAACAAAGCAGGAAGAATCACACTACCAGACCTCAGACTATACTATAAATTGATAGTGATCAAACAGCATAGTACTGACACAAAAACAGAGAGGTAGATGTATGGAACAGAATAGAGAACCAAGAGATGAGTCCAGCTACTTACCCTTATTTGATATTTGACAAGCCAATTAAAAACTTTCAATGGGGAAAAGATTCCCTATGTAACAAATGGTGCTGGGTGAACTGGCTGGTGACCTGTAGAAGACTGAAACTCGACCCACACCTCTCACCATTAACTAAGGTAGACTCTCACTAGATTAAAGATTTAAACTTAAGACATGAAACTATAAAAATACTAGAAGAAAGTGCAGGGAAAACTCCAAGAAATCGGCCTGGGTGTATATTTTATGAGAAGGACCCCCCTGGGCAATTGAAGCAGCATCAAAAATACACTATTGGGACCTGATCAGACTAAAAAGTTTCTGCACAGCCAAGAACTCAGTAAGTAAAGCAAGCAGACAGCCCTCAGAATAGGAGAAGAAATTTTCAGGTTATGTCTCCAACAAAGGTTTAATAACCAGAATCCACAGATAACTAAAACGTATTAGCAAGAAAAGAACAAGTGATCCATCTCAGGGTGGGCAAGGGACTTGAAAAGAAACTTCTCTGAAGAAGACAGGTGCACGGCCTACAGACATATAAAAAAATGCTCATCATCCTTAATCATCAGAGAAATGCAAATAACACTACTTTAAGATATCATCTAACCCCAGTAAGATTAACCCACATCACAAAATCCCAAAACCAGAGATGTTGATGTGGTTGTGGAGAAAAGGGAACACTTCTACACTGCTGGTGGGAATGCAAACTAATACTTTACTTTTGGAAAGATGTTTGGAGAACACTTAGGGATCTAAAAATAGACCTGCCATTCGATCCTACAATTCCTCCGCTAAGTATATATCCAGAAGACCAAAAATCACATTATAACAAAGATATTTGTACCAGAATGTTATTTGCAGCCCAATTCATAATTGCTAAGTCATAGAAGAAGCCCAAGTGCCCATTGACCCATGATTGGCTTAATAACTTGGGTATATGTACACCATGGAATATTATGCAGCCTTTTAAAAAGATGGAGATTTTACCTCTTTCATGTTTACATGGATGGAGCTAGAACATACTCTTCTTAGCAAAGTATCTCAAGAATGGAAGAAAAAGTATCCAATGTACTCAGCCCTACTATGAATATAGCCCAAGAATATGGGGGGCGGGGGGTAATTGGTGGGACCACATCTACTTTGCATCTTACAAGGGTACATGTGAAATTTACTAAATGTAGAATATAAATGTCTTAATATAATAACTAAGAAAATGCCGAAGGCTATGTTAACCTGTTTGATGAAATATTTCAAATTGTATATAAAACCAGCACATCGTACCCCATGATTGCATTAATGTACACAGCTATGATTTAATTAAAAAAAGATAATTCTTAACCACCTACAGAACAGTTTGAATTCTAAAGTGAGATAGCTTGAAGGCCTGTCCCACATGCCTCCAGCCCACTGTTAGTGTCCCCGTCCCCACTGTGCTCTTTGCTGGAACATTGCCTCAGCTACCACCCCACTTCCCACCCTCCTTTGTTAGCCCCTTCTGTTTCTCCAGAGGGTCTATTTAGGGCATTGTGCATGTCTGTTTCCCCATCATATCTTGAGTGAGGTTAAGGACCATGTTTTACATGACTTTCTCCATCATCTTGCATATGACTGCTAAAAACACTTAACCTTTGAGTTAAATTGCTAAGGAGGATAGTATACCAGGTCAAGGCCTCACTTGCAGTTCAAGCTGATAGGTTTAAAAACAAAAAAATCATGTGGAAGTTTTCATGTGTTTCTGACCACTGAAGCGGATTCTGAATTTTTCTTCCCTGTAGTTATCATAGTAACATTGAGTTAAAAGTGAGAAGATTTGTGTTTTATTTGGAAAGAGGGGTGTATTAATAGGAGGTATCAAAGATGTGAATTCTGTTGGTGTTAAAGGGGCTATTCCAGTATTCTTTAATTCCCATTTTAAATTTAGCTTAACCATTTAGTTCTAGAATGTCAGATTACTGTTCCTATGAATGAAGATAATTTCTTTCTAAAGGTCTTGTAATTAGCAATCAGGAAATAAAACTAAAAATGACTAGTAAATATTGACCCAAGTGCCCAGGAGCACCAGTATTTATAGCCCTTGTTTGTTCATCATGGTTCACTCTGTCCTGGTTTTTCAGTGCTTTTAGTTCTGTCTTACAGTATGAGTCAGCATTACCACCCGAACTGATCATCGCTCAATATTTTTACCTTTCCCAAACCTAGGTAAGAACCTCGATGCTGTCCATGACATCACTGTAGCATATCCCCACAACATTCCTCAGTCAGAGAAGCACCTTCTCCAGGGAGACTTTCCCATGGAAATCCACTTTCACGTCCATCGATATCCAATAGACACCCTCCCAGCATCTAAGGAGGACCTTCAGCTCTGGTGCCACAAGAGATGGGAAGAGAAAGAAGAGAGGCTGCGTTCCTTCTATCAAGGGGAGAAGAATTTTTACTTTACTGGCCAGAGTGTGATTCCACCTTGCAAGTCAGAGTTCCGGGTCTTTGTGGTCAAATTGCTCTCTATACTGTATTGGACCCTGTTCAGCCCTGCAATGTGCCTACTCATATATTTGTACAGTCTCGTTCGATGGTATTTTATAATCACCATTGTGATCTTTGTGCTACAGGAAAGAATATTTGGTGGACTGGAAATCCTAGAACTTGCATGTTACCGTTTTTTACACAAACAGCCACATTTAAATGCAAAGAAAAATAATTAAGATTATAATGTTCACAATGTAAAAACTTAGGGAACATTTTGGAAATGTTCTAAGCCTTTGTAAACTGAGATGCATTTTTGCATGACTATGTCAAATATTTCTTACTACCATCATTATTTGTTAAAGATATTTTACACTTAATTTTGTGGGAAAAATATTGCTACAATTTTTTTTTTAATCTCTGAATGTAATTTCAATACTGTGTGTGTAGCAGGGAAGGATAACTCGGGCCAGATTATTATTAAACAATCATCAGGCTGTCATGAGACCAAGGAACACACAAGTTTTTCTCAAAAACCCACATCTGTTTTCTGACAGACTCCCTAGACCACAGCAGATACAGAATTCATTTGTGAGCACTGGTCCAGACCACGTGCTGTTACTTGACTGTCCAGGTCACCTTATGGAGGTGAAGGTTGTGTCTCCAGGTACCCGGGCAGGTGGCGCCCAAGCTCCCTCCTTTGGCACACTCCTTCCTATGCCAATCAGACCATGTCATCCTTTCTTAAAATCAGAAATTGGAACTCCCTTGTTCTTAAGCTGGTGAAACATTTTGATAGGAAACCCTTCATTATTCATAGAATTTTATGCTGACCAAGATGTCAGAAGACCACCATGCCCTTTTATCTTGTGAAAGATAAGACCTGGACATGTCTCAGGGAGTAACCCCAGGCTCTTTGAAACTGTGATTTGAATTTTAAAAGATAAGAATTGACACAGTTCAAATTCTGCACTCATACTCAGTCTTGCATGCTTAGTGATGGTTTTCTTACAACTTGATGGCAGGTTTAGCTTTTTCTGCATTAAAAATAACAATGGCATAATGTGAAGTCACTACTTTTTTAAAGAACAGTTAGAAGAACATTCTGTTATTGCAGTCAGAAACTGTCTTTGAAACATTTTTTTACGGCCTACCAAAAAAAAAAGAAGGTTGTGTTTTCTACATGCTATTAAAACAACAAAAATGCTTGCAGACAGGGCAGCCATGGTTTGTCCTAAATTATTCAACCCTGTAGCCTTGACAGATTTTACTCTTACAACCAAGATGAAAATGCAAAAATAAATCCTTTTTAATGATAACAATGGATCTTTTTAATCATAGATTTCCTCTTTCTATAATAATATTTAAACCCACTTTTGACCAATTGCCTAAATATTCCTGTCATTTGGAGTCAAGAGAAAATCCAGCACACCAATACCACCAATCTCCTCCTGAAGCAAAAGAAACATGTCATTTTTGTTTCACCCTACTGGAGCCTTGCACTCCTTATTTTGTCATGTAATAGTGATGCTGGTCAGAGTGCAGAAGATGTGAGGAAATTAAAAGTCTTTAGCTGTCAGCAGATCTGCCAGGTTTGCTTCTGCATTGAACCAGCCTCAAAAGCTACTTACTGCGCAATGTTCTCTTCAGCCCGAATGCTTTCTCTTTAATTACATCTCATTTTTGCTTGACAGTGACCTACCCAATAATTGAGTCATGCATTGCCATGAAAGGTAAACACATCGTGAGCTGAACTTTCCGAGCAGATTCTTTGAGCAAGCTCTGGTTGTGGCTGAACATTGTTGACACATGATTTTTATTGGAAGAGCATTGACTGGTGGCTCTGCTGAAACTCACCACCCCATGTTTAACTGGTCCCCCAAAGCTGTTTCTAATCCTTCTGGAGCTACTGCTTAGTATTATGCACATCTGTTCCAAACCTCGCTGTTTAACTGTGTGGTTTGGGGGGTTTTAACTTACTTGGGAGAGTTTTTGTTTTTGTTTTTTTGGCTTAAACCAAAAAAAGCCAACTTCTTTTTCTGCCCTCCATAAAAGAGGTTTCTAACTTGAGTTTTTTTAAGACTTGCTTTGGTTATATTTGGAAACACAAATAGTTTAACAATCAGGTTTGCATTTGCCATGGACAAAAGAGAAAAGCTATGCTTTTTACCCCGTAATTGTTGGCGACAGAGCTCATCTGCCCTCCCCACAAATCTGCCTGGTTTATCATCCAAGATACAACTTCCATTAACTACATGTCCTCTTCAACTTTCTTTAAAAGGGACAATCTCTTTTTCTTTTAAAAAATTTTTCTTCTAATCATAAACATGTTTAAGGTAAAATACAAACTTTCTATTACCTACCCAAAATTCATATAGACAGTGTACTTGCTTACAGAATTAGAAACAGTAACTCCAAAAGTGCCTTTTGGAATTTTTTTTTTTTTTTTTGCAATAAGGCTTTTTAAAAATTCATAATTATTTGTGTTTTCCTACACATTTAACTGTGTTAAAGCCTTTTTCTAATTTTATTTAAAAGATTCGAAAGAACTATACAGTTAATGATTGGAACTTAGAACAATTTTTGCTTATTACCAAGTATAAATTAATTAGCTTCAATAATGTGATTGGCCTCAGGAATTGTCCCTTCCACACCGTCCCAGTTCACTACTCTGACCACACACAATTCCCCCTTATCCCCTTTCAGTCCTTTGAAGGTAACCTCAAAGGACTTTGAAATCCTTCCAGAGCTATATGTTGAGTTGTTAAATTTATCCTGAAAGATTCTTAATAAAGTGAATATAACTTATTTATGACATGAACCCTTCTACTTAAAATATGAACCTGCAAACAGAGGCACTGATTGGGTAATAAGATCTTACACCAGGTGTCATTGATAACACAAGCCAAGTAAAGTACAGTAGAACCTCCATAGCTGACCGCCTCCCTACATTGACCACCCTCATAAGTTGACCTAGTTTTCATAAACCAAACATGCACTAAGTGTACATATCAGTACAGTAGACCTAGTTCCTTATGGTGACCAGTTTGTTATAGTCCCTTGGTGGCCAACCTACAGAGGTTCTACTGCAATTTTAAAACTTGTTAGAAGAACATGGTAAGAACTAAAGCTAAAAAAAAATAAGACTCGCAATAAAGTTCTTTCTTGTCATGCTAGTAAAACTCACAGTAGAGGGAAATAATACCTTACACATCAGTCCCTTTGAGACTAGTCACTTCAGCAGCACCGTGTCAAAAATCACATTGGGTAGCCAGCACCCCTGTAAAAAGACAGGTTCCTGTGTGACCCTGGTCAAGCTCTGGTCCTGACCTCCATGCCCCTGTGCACAGTAAAGACTCCAATGGACGGAGCCTCTTGGTGTTAAATTGTTTACATTTCTTTATATAAATAATGAGCTTTCAGTGCCTTAGTTACAGGTCCTTTTCCATTCCTTGTTCCGAAAATTCTGCAGTTTCTTAGGTAAAGTTTCTTTTTCCTACTCCCTGGGAGAGAAACGGCCTCTGAACACAGTCGCCGTCACTGTCACACAACTGTTAGAGCCCGTGGGGCAGAGCGCCGGATGCCGAGGCGCTGGCTGTCTCAGCGCTGCTATTTGTGCTGTAGAAAATAGAAATGGTTTTGCTAAATGATGACCTTCAGATTAGATATGGCCCCAACGTTATCTTGTACTTATCTTAAATTTTTATTTTAGAAGAAAATTTTGGTTTTGGTAATTCGTTTTTTTAAAAGATCATTATGTACAAAACACTGAGTTTTAAAAATCTCTCACAGAATGGCCTTAGTTTTCAATGTCCCCTGGTATGTTTGGGAGTTAATCTGTTATATATCCCAGAATAAAGTGAAGTGAATTAAATAGTTAACATCTGTGTTCAGTTTCTTTTTCACGTGAATGATTTAAAACCTACAGGTGTTACTTTGTCTACATTGTTACTGCATCACAGCATGTACTATTAAAAGGGAAATCTGGTCAGTTAGTTCTCTTGGTTTCACAGATGTTAAAAAGCAAAATCGCCTAAATAAGAAAAGAATGTACTGCCTCAGAATTGAGGAAGTCCACAGTTGAATTCAGGGCTCAGTGAATGTCATCAGATCCTGATTTTCCTCCATCACTTTATCTTAGCCCTACTATTGAGAACAAGTGGGTCATTCCACAAGCGTGGGATTTTATGTAAATAACCGCATCACCAGCTCGGGTAAATGGGACTCTCCTCCCACAACCCACTATCAGGGAATGTATAACTATGAAAGCAAACCTTGGACCAGAAATTGACAAATATATAAAAATGTGCTTAGCGCACACACACACCCCACGGAACATTTTCTTATAAGCTCTGCAGTGCCCAGTCTGTCTTTAGGTTCTCCACTGAGCATTTTGTGTGAAAGATTCACTCTGAGAGGAACCCACGATGTTGTCCTCTGGGAAAGGGGCGTGCAGGACCAAAAGAGCACAGACCTGGTGGCTTCACGAGCATTGGTCCCAAGGATGGCCATTGGGCTTGCGGGACTCCTATATTCAGGTAAGGGGGAAAGAAGATGGCATGTTCTTTCTAGCCACCCACAGACTTTCAACATTACTCTTTTCACTGATAAATTGTAAAGGGTTTAAGCAATTCCTGGAAAGGGGATTTCTGATGAGGGTATTCACATGCCAGTTAGTAAGCCTAAACACACATACAGGCATTCTTCATGCCCAAGTATTTTTAAAGTAAATTACTAAAGAGACGACTGTGCTCTCTGGCTGTGTTGACTTGATTTGCAGGATCCACGTGGCTGCATGATGCCTGCAGCTTCTTAGCCCTACATCCTCTCCGTCCCAAGTCTGGTGGGAAAGAATGAGGGAGACAGCTTCCCCAGAGGCTCAACAGCAGTCCTGAGCCAGTCGCCGGCACAGAAATACAATGTATGTTACATCCCTGGGTTACTTACCACCTCCTAGAGCCAGGGTGGAACTTGTTCTCCTAGGTCTGAGGGTGGCGACTTACTCACCTCCCAAAAGCCCCCATCTCCTAGCACCACCACCTTGGGAGTTAGAATTTCAATATATGAATTCTTTTTTTTTTTTTTGGAGTTTTTTTTGGGGGGCCAGGGCTGGGTTTGAACCCACCACCTCCAGCATATGGGACTGGCGCCCTACTCCTTTGAGCCATAGGCACCGCCCTCAGTATATGAATTCTGAGGGGCCATGAACATTTAGAAAAGATTATCCCCCACAGCCATCTTCCCAAGGGACCCTGTGTGAGTTCAGAGACCTTATTAGGGTGGGTTGCTGCCCCGAGGCCTGTCCTAGACCTTCCAGCCAAAAGTCCAGTCCCTCTGCAAAGCCAAGTAAAGGCCCAGGTGATCATGCATTAAGTATGCCAGAGGTCTCCCTCCGCGAATGCTCCCTGGAAGCCCTCCTTGCTGTGACCTCATAAGCATGCCTTCCTATGGGGAGCGAGCAAAGTACCATCAGTTCTCCTTCTGATGCCAGGGCTCTCAAACCAGGTGTGTTAGGAGTACCTGCAGAGTTTTAACAACTGCCCCAGGCCCCACCCCATAGATGCCATTTAAGTTGGTCAGGTGTGCAGCCTGACCATCAGAGCTTTCAAACCTCTAATAAGCAGTCAATGCACCAGATCTTCTAAGGCCTCAGACTCCAGCTTCCACCCTCTAAGCCTCTCATCCCTCATTTATAAAATAAGCATTTGACCTTAGATGTTCTGAAAGACTAAGGTATTTATGAGTTGATTTCTCTCAATAAATACTTAATAACTACTTACTGGCTGCAGGTCCCTGGCTTAGGACTAGGGAGGGAGCAAAGATAAGTAAGCTTTATCATTTATCCTTTGCATGCACAGACACACACACACACACACACACACACACACACACACACACATACTTTCTTTCTAAAAACAACCCAAAACGTTGTTTATGAAGCACCATCTTACAGAATATGAAGCCAACTGGACCAGGGTGCAGAGGGTAAATAAGGAAAGGCTTCCTGCACCTGGGATTGCAGTTTGGGTGCAGGCAGGGCTGGAGGCTTCCCTAACACCCTAGTGAGCAGAAGACACCAGCCCTGCAGCCACCCTGTCCGCTGCCCCACGGTTAAGCAGGTGTTATGCACAGTAACTGGGAGTGCCTGTGCCAGAAACCATGGTAAAATGACAAAGATCGCAGCCTGCTCCCTATAACCATTCACATCCCTCCTCACAGGCAGAGAGGATTTTTTCCATCCCATGGGCTGGCTAGGAAAAGATTCTTCTTCTTTTCAACTTTTCATTCTATGAGATTGAAACTCTCAACTCGGAGGTGCCCCTGTGACCAGTGCTTCGCAGGGAACAGGATTGCTGGCCCAGTTCCCTGGACCATGGTTGGTCCCCATGGGTGCAGGGAGTGAGGGTGGACTGCTTAGAGGATGAGTTACAGTGACAAATGTGAGGGTGGGCCAGCATCCAGGTGACAGCAGGCACTTCTCAGAAGCATGAGATCATTCTGAGAGAGAGATGTGAATAGATAAGTAGGTCTCCCCACCACCTCCGCCCTGGGAGATGACTTCACTCCTCCTGAAGTGGCACATGTCCTCAGGACAGCCACCAAGGGTGAGAAGTCAGCCAAGGGTCCTAAGGAGGTTGCTGGGGAAATCTAGGCTAGAGACAAGGCTGGCTTTGTGGGTGTGCAGGCTGCGCAGCCATGCAGGGCCCTGGCCTCGGGACAGTCTGCACTTGGGTAATGCTCTGCTGTCACTGTCTTGAAGGGTTTTTTTTTAATTGTTTTTTATTAAATCATAACTTTGTACATTGATGCATTTATGGGATTCAGGGTACTGCTTCAACGTACAATGTGAAATGCTTACATTGAACTAAGTAACACATCCATCACACTTATACTCATTTCTTAATAGTTTTGAAATGTACCATTGCATCATGCACATTAGGTGAGGTCCTTCCGAATTCCCTCCCTCTTCCCATGTCCTCCCTGCCCTCCCTCTCCTCTTTCCTTCTACTTTCTGGACTACAGTTATGTTTTGCCATTTGTATGAGTGTTGTCTTGAAGTTCTTAATAACCTTTGAATGAGAAGGCTATTTTCCTTTTGCACCAGGTTCCACACATTATATAGCTGGTCCTTGCTGGAGGCTATAGCAGGCCCAAGAGTCCTGGCCGCTCATGGAAATCACCAGGGATGCTTTTCAGAGGTGCAGGCAGCCAGCCCTCTCCCACCCATCCCCAGAATGGGGACAGACACCCTTCTTGGAGACTCAGACATAGGCAAGCTGGAGAATGCCAATTTCAAGGCATGCCTTTCCCATACTCACAGCCTGTAAGAGGTCCTGGATGAGCTGTGGGCACCTTCTCAAGGGAGGCGTGGCTTGCATAGCCCCATGGTATGGTCCCCCCACATTGCCTGGAAGGCCTCCCTCTGTCCCCTGAAGATGACACGTACCTTGAGGCAGGGGCTGTATCTGTTCATCTTTGTACAGGACACATGCCTGGTAGAAACTGTTTCCCCCCAACTCATTTGAAATAAAACACAACATAGCATCTACATTTTTATCATTGCCTCCTTAAACCTGGGGGCTGAAACACTTCATGACTCACTAGCACGAGAAGGACTTAACCTCCTGGCTAAAATCTACCTGTTCTCCCTGAGCTCTAGCTCCAACCTGGAAATTACGTTTATATTACAGCTCTTTTCAAAACTCAGTTTCCTTATTAGATATGTTAATTGTCCTATTACTTTTCAGAAACTTATAAAATAGTCAAATCTATTAATTAATTAATTAATTTATTTATTTAGCAACAGAGTCTCACTCTGTTGCCCTGAGTAGAGTGTCAGAATGTCATCTTAGCTCACAGCAACCTCAAACACCTCAGCTCAAGAGATCCTCCTGCCTTTGCCTTCTGAGTAGCTAGGACTGTAAGTGCCTGCCAAAATGCCTGGCTAGTTTTTCTATTGTTTTAGTAGAGACAGGGTCTTGCTCTCGCTCAGACTGGTCTTGAACTCCTGAGCTCAGGTGATTCACCTGCCTCACCATCCCAGAGTGCTAGGATTACAGGGGTGAGCCACCGCACTCGGCCTCAAGTTTATTTATTTATTTATTTATTTATTTTGAGACAGAGCCTCAAGCTGTCACCCTGGGTAGAGTGCCGTGGCATCACAGCTCACAGCAACCTCCAACTCTTGGGCTCAAGCGAATCTCCTGCCTCCGCCTCCCAAGTAGCTGGGACTGCAGGCGCCCGCCACAACACCCGGCCATTTTTTGGTTGCAGCCATCATTGTTGTTTGGCAGGCCCAGGCTGGATTCGAACCCGCCAGCTCAGGTGTACGTGGCTGGCGCCTTAGCCTGTTGAGCCACAGGTGCCGAGCCAAGTTTATTTTTGAAATATCCATTACTTTCACACATGCGAAGTGCAGTGTGTTTTGCCTGTATTCTGGGATGTCTTTCTGTTTGTTTTTGTATTTATTTAGTCATCAGAGACTAGAGCCTTCTTTTCTCACACTGAGAAGAACATGCAGCCCACATGTATACAGGGCCAGTGAGGGCTAGAGGCAGGCACTATGGGCAGTCAAGGGGGTCATAGAGTTTTCTGAGACTCCAGCCATGCCCAAAGGACTCGAAGGTGGTAGAGGGTAGGGCTTGTGTTGTTTTTTCTAAGTTGATATATCCCATTTATTCAGAATATTCTAGAAAAACAGGAAAGTTTTTTCCAGAATCTTCTAGCAATCTGTTTTCATCCTGAGATCTCTTTATACTCTTAAAAACTGTTGAGGACCCCAAAGAGGCCAGGCATGGTGACTCACACCTATAATCCTAACACTCTGGGAGGCTGAGGCAGGAGAATTGCTTGAGGTCAGGAGGTTGAGACCAGCCTGAGCAAGATTGAGAGACCCCCTTTCTACAAAAACTACAAATATTAGCCCAGTGTGGTAGAACACAACTGTAGTCCCATTTACTCGGGAGGCTAAGGCAGGAGGATGACTGGAGCCCAGCAGTTTGAGGCTGTAGTGAGCTATGATGTCGCCACTGCACTCTAGTCTAGGCCACATAGTGAGATCCTGTCTCAGAACAAAAAAAAATTGAGAACCCCAAAGAACTCTATGTGTGTTGTAGCTATTGATATTTATCGTGATAAATATTTTAAATATATTTTATTATGTATAATTATATTATTTATATTAATAAATACATTTATGATAATGTATATTGATTTAAAATAAACCTCTTATATATTAATGTAAATAATTCATTTTTATGAAAAATAATTATATTTTCCAAATCAAAACAAAACATAGTGAGAAACATTTTACATTTTGCCAATCTCCTTAATGTCTGAGTTACTAGAAAACAGCTGATTTCTCACACCTGCTCCATAGCCGCTCCAGAGGCCGTGTCATGTAGTCTCTGGAAATCTGTACACTTGTGAAGGAATGAGAGTGAAAAAGGCAAATAGCATCTTAGTGCTTTCTCAGACACCACCCAGTCGGAGGACAGCACACACAGGGAATACTATTTGACCTGGTGGACCCCTGAGGAGGTCTTGGGGAACAACAGAGTCTCCAGGGAAGGTCCACTGTCTAGAACGTCCATTTTCTTTGGTGTGTGAGGCAGCCAGAGGTATGAAAGTGAAGGAGGAATGCAAGAACCAGATCTGGAAATTAGGACACAGGGCTGTGGTTCCAATGTCCTTGGCTCAGCAGCTAAAACTCTGAGCACATCCCTTCCTCTCTCTGAGTCTTAGTTTCCACGTCTGTAAATTGGTGACATTGAGCTACATCAATGATTCTTGATCCAGGCTATATCTTGGAGCCACCTTGGGAGCTATAAGCATATCCAAAAGCCAGTCTTCACTCCAGAACAATTGCATCAGAATATCTGAGTGTGGGGCTGGAGTCGGTATCTGAAAAAGCTCCCCACGTGGCAGGGACAGGACACAGGAGCCACATGAAGATGTACCCAGACATCAGGGCTGAAACAACTGGACCAACAAAATAAATAATAACAGCATGGGTAGCCCACAGAATAAAATGAACATCCGCAGCTCAAGCTGATATAAATGAATAAACTGAACACATAGTGATGGGGAGATGGGATTGCTCCTCATTAGGGTACATTCCAATGAACAAATGTCAAAAAAATGGAGACAGCAAACCACCAGGTGGTATACAACACAGTAGTAACTGATGCAGGGAAGAATCATTGATGAATACTACATTGAGCGAGTGAAAATATGATGAGAAACAGGATATGTGCACAGCCTTACGGTATTGCCACATGAGTGGGCATAATTCCAAAGGGAAAAATGGTAGCTTACAGTGGAGAAGTTTGGCAGACAACACCTTAACCTAGGACCAAGGTCTTTAGCATCACCGGACACGGACATACTGATGTCATGTACCCTCCAAGAAGGATACACCATTTTTGTTTCTTCATGTTTAAGTTAAGATTTATCTTAATCTAATGCTGAGGAAACTTTAAACAACCCCAAATTGAGAGACATTTACAAATCACCTGGACAGTCCTCCTTAAAAGTGTCAGGGTCAAGAAAGGGAAAGACAGACCAAGGTACAGTGGGTTGGAGAGAGTAAGATGTGACACTAAACGCAAAGTGGGATCTTGGCAAAATTTGAACATACTCTGTATATTAGTTAACTCACTGTATCAGTGTCAATTTCTTGGGTTTGATGCCTTCATTCTGTTTGATGACAGGTGGCAGCTTTTCGGGGAGCTGAGTGGCTTATACACTCGTCCAGATTCTCTGCACGAGGGTCCTCCTGCAAGGAGCATGCCTTCCCCAGATACTTCCGTCGTTCATTCATTCTCTTCGTGTCTTTACTCAGCTATGTGGGGCCTGAGAGGTCACTGGTCTTTCCACCATATGAGAATGTTGGCCAACCAAGCTCTGTGCTGCCCATTCACTTTTCAGGAAATGTCCTCATAGACTTCCTATTGAGACGGAGAAAGACAATATTGGGGGCAGAGAAGGGGGTGGCTGGGCCAATGCATCATCTTGCTCAGCTGGATGAAAAGAAGGTCAAGGGCTATGAGCCAAGAACAGGGCCCGCCAGTGTCTGAATGGTGGACAAAGGGCAGCATCCACCCACCATTCCCTGCCGCAGGGTTCAGGGCTATAATCAGGCCTGTCAGCAATGCAAGCCAAGTGTCCCCGCCCAGTTCACCACTGGAGCCAGATGTCCCCAGGCCCCACCTGCTCAGGGGACAAGGCACACAGGCCTGCTGCATGCCCCAAATTGTCCTGTCTGGGATGCGTGGCTGCTGCAGGGATAGGAGGAGGCCAGACCCCATCAAGAAATTCTACAGAACACTAATACAAACCCATTACCCTTGTCCAACCATTCTTTGATATGAATCCCATGGCAATCCAGGAAGCAAGTTGGACCAAGAGTAATACATCCCTTTCTAGAACTTGATTGAGGCTTTTTCTTTCTTTCTTTTTTTTTTTTATTGAATCATAACTGTGTACATTAGTTCAATCATGGAGTACAGTGTGCGGGCTTCATATACAATCTAAGATAATTTCATCTGTCTATTTGACATAACATTCGTGAGATTTTCTCCTTTACTGTGTGAGAACATTTGTGTTCTGCATTTAGTAGTTTTCTCCTAACCCTTCAAAGATGGACCTCAAGTGTGAGCTCACCCTTTATCCTCTCTCCCCCCACCCTCTCCCTCCCCTTCTCTCCCTCTCTCCTTTCCCCATCTTCTTGTGCAATAACTGGGTTGTAACCTTCACATGAAAGATGTAAATTTGCTTCATATTAGGGCTGATTGAGGCTTTTTCTTGCTATCACATGGTTAGGAAGTGATCCCAGGGAACTTTTCTAGGGAACTGCTAAGTCTCTGTACTGCTGTGTGCGTCCCAAGCCCACTCAC
>CAUYRH010139623.1:0-11112 GCA_963574655.1 Perodicticus potto
TGAGTACATTAGTGCAATCAAGGGGTACAATGTGCTGGTTTCATATATAATCTGAAACATTTTCATCAAACTGTTTGACATAGCCATCATGTCATTTTCTTAGTTATTGTATGAAGACATTTGTATTCTGCATTTAGTAAGTTTTGTCTGAACCCGACTAAGATGCACAATAGGTGTGGCCCCACCATTTACCCTCCCTCCACCCACCCTCCCCTCTCCCCTCCCCTCCCTCGCCACTTTCCCCATATTCTTATGCTATAATTGGGTTATAGCCTTCATATGAAAGCTATAAATTAGCTTCATAGTAGGGCTGAGTACATTGGATACTTTTTCTTCCGTGCTTGAGATGTTTTGCTAAGAAGAATATATTCCAGCTCCATCCATGTAAACATGAAAGAGGTAAAGTCTCCATCTTTCCTTAAGGCTGCATAGTATTCCATGGTATTACATGTACCACAATTTATTAATCCATTCGTGGGTTGATGGGCACTTCGGCTTCTTCCATGACTCTAGTGTTGATTCTTAAGCTTTATGCAGGGGTCCTCAAACTACGGCCCGGGGGCCACATGCGGCAGTGTGAATTGTATTTGTTCTCATTTTGTTTTTTACTTAAAAATAAGATATATGCAGTGTGCATAGGAATTTGTTCATAGTTTTCTTTTTTTTAACTAGTCTGGCTCTCCCAAGTCTGAGGGACAGTGAATTGGCCCCCTATTTAAAAAGTTTAAGGACACCTGCTACGGTATTCTTTATTTTAATTCAGATTTAAATCAGGATTTTTTCTTTTAATGTCCTGGACCAGGATAGGACTGTTGGAACACTGGATTTACACCAAATCTTGGAAGATCCAAAGTATTTTCTAGGGTAAGAAAGAGTTGTCATGAATGTATTCAAAGACACCGAATTGCCAGAATTATGCTATTGGATTTGTCAACCAAACCTACGTGGAGCCATGGAGCTGGGATTGAAATTAGTCTCACCTTTCAGGAGTCAGGAATAAAATTAGCATTCATTTACTTTTCTACTTTCATTGTTATTTATTTATTTTTAAGACAGTCTCATATTGTTGCCCTCAGTAGAGTATTGTGGTGTCACAGCTCACAGCATCCTCAAACTCTTTGGTTTAAGTGATTCTCACCAGAGAATTCTGAGCCAGAGTGAGACCCTGTTTCTAAAAAATAGCCAGAGTTTCTGGCAAGTGCCTGTAGTCCCAGCTACTTGGAAGGCTGAGACAAGAGAAATCACTTGAGCCCAAGAGTTTTGAGATTGCTGTGAGCTATGACACCAAGGTATTCTACCGAGGGTGACAAAGTAAGACTGTCTCAGAAGAAAAAAAAAAATCCCAAGTCATATCATTCTAAGTGATTTCAGGTGAAAAGGTTTTACCCCAAAACATTGTATAGGAGGACATTATCATGTTTGTTTCTTCTTTCTGAGAATGCTTTCCCCCTCTGGACTCAGCTTCCAAGGCGTACTTACCCTGGCTGTGTGGCCGCCTCTTTTCTTTTTTTTTCCATTTGAAGGATAATCTGCCTGTTAGGCATTGGTGTTCTTCAGGTTTGTATTTTAAGGGCCCTTCTCTTCTCATTCTACCATTTGCCTGAAAAACATGAATTAGATCTGTGGCCTCCTTTATATTGTTATCACTTTGAGGGTAGAAAGAAAGCTATTTTGTGGTTGGTCAAATAGAATGGACTTTTTTAAAGGCAAACATTGAATTGTATATTCATCATTCTCAAATGCATACTTGCCTTAAGCTTAACTCTTAGCTCTGAAATGTTTATTTAGTTGCCTGTGGAAACACCCATTAGAATATCTTGTAGGATATCCTAAATTCAACATATCCAGAATTGACCTCATTCTATACCTCTTCTCCCCTTCATTTTATCCCCACTGCCTGTACGTGGACAAAAAGTTTATTAAAAGTACTAAATAAACCCTCCTGAATCCTGCTTTTCCATTTTATTGCATAACCCTAATACCAGCAGTTGTCCAGCTGCAAACCTCTGAATCATATTTGAATCCTCTCTGAATAACTCATCAAATCGTGTTGATGTGACCCCAAAAGTTCTCTTTATTTTTCTCTCTCCATTTCCGCCATTAATCTAGAGTTGTCTGCATTATTTCAGCAGCGTCCTCATTCATCTTTCTGGCATTAGTCTGTGTCTCTCTAACCCATTTTCCATATATGCCACCCCAGGGTAATTTATAAAGCACTAATGCTACGATGTTACTCCTTAAGGCCTTTTAGGAGAGAGTTTAAAAAGTGTGATTTACGATCTTTTCAATGCCTTCCCACTGACCAAGAGGAACTTGGTTAAATTTTGGGAAAAGATTACACATCCTTTGCTAATTCTTCATTTGCCTGAATACTCTTCTCCCCCCAATACACCCAGTTATCACTTTCTTTTTTTCTTTTTCTTTTTCTTTTTTTTGTGAGATAGAGTCTCACTATGTCGCCCTGGGTAGAACAGCAACCTCAAACTCTTGGACTTAGGCGATTCTCTTGCCTTAGCCTCCCAAGTAGCTGGGACTACAGGCGCCCGCCCAACTATTTTTTTGGTTGGAGTTGTCATTGTCATTCAGCAGGCCTGGGCCGGGCTCGCCTCGGTGTATGTGGCTGGCGCCTTTACTCACTGAGCTACCGACACCGAGCCAACTAGTTATCACTTTCTTAACCTCCAGTTCTCAGCTTAACATAATGTTTCTAGAAAGCCACTCTCTTTAGAGGCCTTCTTTAGCTATTAAAGGTCTCTTCCATACACTCTCGTCAGCCCTATTCTCTTTTACCACTACATATCAGTGTTTTATAATTGCTTATTATTTGTCTTTCCAGCTGGATTGATAGCTCCATGAGACCAGAAACCATGTCCTCTAGCACAAAGACTGACAAGTAGTTGGTATTTAATTCTTTTTTTTTAATTGTCTTTATTATTAAATCATAGCTGTGTACAATAGTGCAATGGCATTTAATTCTTAACAAGAGAAGGGTATAGGATCTTTGGGCATACCTTGTATGAGGAAGTAATTTAGTAATCCAGAGATATTTATGATTTCATGGCAGCAAAAAATGAGTAATTCTAGAATAACAATCTCTAATTTTCTTCTTCTTTGTTTTAGGAAATTAGTTTATAAATGTTAATGCTACAACAAAGTAAAAGCTTAGCTAAGATGTGTTGGTTTTTTTTTTTGTATGTTTTTCTTTTCTCTTTAATCAACATGTATTGCTTTTGCAGTAAGAATTTTTTTTTTAAATTTCAAATTAATATGAAGGTACAAACTCTAGGTTACATTATTTTCACTTCTAAGGTAAAGTTCAATTTATAATTGAGCCCTTCACCCAGGGGGAGTGCTAAACACCCTCACATTGTGCATATTAGGTGAGATCCTAAGATGTGTTTTATCCTTAAAGGTTATGTTTGTTTTTCTGTTGTATGGTTTTTGTGTCTCACAAAGACCCATATAAGTGAAGGCCATCTATGAAGTACACAATTAAGGTATCTTTATTGTAGTATGTGAAATACATAAATTTTCTTAGAATTGGGGGGGTCCCTGGGTGTTTTCTTTCTCTTTCTTTTTTTTTTGAGACAGAGCCTCAAGCTGTCACCCTGGGTAGAGTGCTGTGGCATCACAGCTCACAGCAACTTCCAACTCCTGGGCTCAAGCGAGTCTCCTGCCTCCGCCTCCCAAGTAGCTGGGACTACAGGCACCCGCCACAACGCCCAGCCATTTTTTGGTTGCAGCTGTCGTTGTTTGGCAGCCCGGGCTGGATTCAAACCTGCCAGCTCAGGTGTATATGGCTGGCGCCTTAGCCCGTTGAGCCACAGGTGCCAAGCCAGAGTGTTTTGTTTCTCATGTGAAATAATTTCTTTTTCTTCATAAGCTCCTTTTTTAAGTTACAAAAATAGTACATGCTTATTTCGAGAAATAGAATAACAAAAGGAAGATTAAACCACCCATACTGTCATCTACCCAGAGGGAACCACTGTGTCCTTCCAGTTTTTCTTCTATGTATTTGTGTATTTTTAAACTAAATGCATTTGTACTTTACATACTGATATTTGGTATATTTTTTCCTGCCTTTCATATACTAGAAAAACTTGAAGGTAACTGAAAAACTTTTTTGCCTATTAAAGCCAAGCATTCTGAGCAATTCCTTGGGAGAAATTGGAGGGGCTCCCCCAAAATTAAGAATTACTTTTGAAACATTTTTCATATAGGATTCTGTTTTATTTGACCATTTCTGATCATTACTTTTTTTTAATGTCAAGAAGAAGGCTTATAAGGAAAAACAATATAATATCTGTATTTTGAAAAGAAGCATGTAGATTTGTTTAAATGATCTTAAGTACTTGGGAATTGGCCAGGCGCAGTGACTCAACCCTGTAATCCTAGCACTCTGGGAGGTAGAGTTGATGGATTGTTTGAGCTCATGAGTTTGAGACCAACCTGAGCAAACAAAAGACCCTGTCTCTACTAAAAACAGAAAAACTGAGGCAAGAGGATCGCTTGAGCCCAAGAGTTGGACGTTGCTGTGAGCTATGACACCACAGCATTCTACCCGGGGTGACAGTTTGAGACTGTCTCCCCAAAAAAAGAAGTACTTGGGAACAGAATTGCAACTTATACTATGGTATATGTTCTTTAGCCATCAGCCATCAAACATAATTTTAGGCTCGGCGCTTGTGGCTCAAGCGGCTAGTGCGCCAGCCACATACACCTGAGCTGGTAGGTTCGAATCCAGCCCGGGCCCACCAAACAACAATGACGGCTGCAACCAAAAAAAAATAGCCAGGCGTTGTGTTGGGCACCTGTAGTTCCAGCTACTTGGGAGGCGGAGGCAGGAGAATCGCTTGAGCCCAGGACTTGGAGGTTGCTGTGAGCTGTGATGACACAGCATGCTACCCAGGGCCACAGCTTGAGGCTCTGTCTCAAAAAACCCCATAATTTTATAAATAAGTAATAGTGCAATTCCTATGTATAAAATAGGTATAATATTAAGCAATACTATGAATATTGAGTCAATATAGAACCAAGAGTTGAGTTTTAAGATTCAGCTCTGTCCAAACAAGTCAGGTTCTAATAACCTGATTCTCACTTAAAACATTTTCTACAAAAGGATGTTTTCTTTTTTTTTGAGGCAGAGTCTCCCTTTATTATCCCAAGCTAGAGTGCATGGCATTAGTCTAGCCTAGTTTGACCTAAAACTTCCGGGCTCAAGCAATCCTGCCTCAGCCTCCCAAGTAGATGGGACTACAGTTACATGCCACAATAACCGGCTAATTTTTTTTCTATTTTAAAAATATATATGGGGTCTTGTCTTCTTGATCAGGCTGGTCTCCAACTCCTGAGCTTAAGCAATTTTCCCTGCTCTACCTCTCAGATTGCTAAGATTATAAGTCTGAGCCACCACGCCGCCTACAAAGAATTTAATTGAAGCACTACTAGGAATTTTCTCTCCTGCCTAAATATTGTTCTTTAGCTTCTTTGTTCTTAATTAAAAAGTAATCATTGTACCCTGTGGTGAAGGAAGGTCACTTAATACTAGGAATGGAGAAAAAATTAATGCTATAAGACCTGAGATATTAAAAAAAAAAGACCTGAGATATAGGTAAAGCTAATAATAATTTTATATTTATATATATAACATACAAATATATACACACACCTCATATACTGTATATAAAATAATCTGAATATTATCATTTACCTACATAGTTGTCACATCAACCATAAAGATACAATCTTTATGGAGAATAAAAGGAGATGAAGTAATGAGCGCACTAATGACTTACCGAATTATCATTCCTGTAGCATTTTGATGTTTTTACCCTACTAAGTGGAATTCTCTCTGTAAGATCATACTTTATGTTGGTGTGCTTTTACAAAGTAGCATTTAAATGTTTGTTTTAAAGAACTAGGAGGCCAGGCGAGGTGGCTCATGCCTGTAATCTTAGCACTATGGGAGGCCTAGGCTAGTGGATTGCCTGATCTCACAGGTTTGAGACCAGCCTGATCTACAGTGAGACCTCTAAAAATAGCGGGTCACTGTAGTCCCAGCTACTGAGGCATGAGAATTGCTTAAGCCCAAGAGTGAAACACTATTTCTACCATTGAGATTGCTGTGAGCTAGGATGCAACAGCACTCTCCCAAGGGCAACAAAGTGAGACTCTATCTCAAAAATAAAATAAATAAATAAAAATAACTAGCAGCAAAATTTGTCTATACTAGTCATGAAATTATTGGTGATTTTAGCCTGGTATAATTTGGTTTTTTTATTTATACTTATTAAGCCGAATAACAGCAAAACAGATTAATAAAAAATTGTTAGCACCCCTTTAATAATTTTTAAAAAGTAAAGTTTTTTGTTTGTTTTGTTTGATACAGAGTCTCACTCTGTCATCCTGGGTAGAGTGTTGTGGCAGTGTAGCTCACAGCAACCTCAAATTCTTGAGCTCAAGCAATCCTCTTGCCTTAACTTCCCAAGTAGCTGGGAGTACAGGTGCCAGCCACAATGCCCAGCTGGTTTTTCCATTTTTTTGTAGAGACTGGGTCTTACCTTTGCTCAGGCTGGTCTCAATCTCCTGCGCTCAGGCAATCCACCCACCTTGGCCTCCCAGAGTGCTAGTATTACAGGTGTGAGCCACCATGCCTGGCCAAAAAGGTAAAGTATTTTGTGATTTTTTTTTTGCTTGGTTTTATCATTTAGGAGTTTTTTAAGGTAAAGATAAAATTAGCTTTTTAAGGGTAATTACACTTAAGTATAGTATTTGAAACAAATAAACTTAACATGTTTGGCTTTTAAGAATGACAGTGGCTGGCTCAGTGCCCATGCTCAGTGGTTAGGGCACCAGCCCACATACACTGGGGCTTGCGAGTTTGAATCCGGCCATGGCCTGCTACACAACAGTGACAACTACAACAAAAAAGTAGTCGGGCATTGTAGTGGGCACCTGTAGTCCCAGCTACTTGGGAGGCTGAGGCAAGAGAATCGCTTAAGCTCAAGAGTTTGAGGTTGCTGTCAGCCGTGATGCCATGGTACTCTACTGAGGGCGATATAGTAAAACTGTCAGCGGCCAGACACAGTGGCTCATGCCTGTATCCTAACGCTTTGAGAGGTAGGGACAGTAGGATCACTTGAGGTCAGGGGTTCGAGGCCAGCCAGAGCAAGAGTAAAACACTATTTCTACCAAAAGTAGAAAAAAAATTAGCCAGGCATGGCGGTGCGTGCTTATAGTCTCAGCTACAAGGGAGGCTTAGGCAGGAAGATTGCTTAAGCCCAGAAGGGCAACAGAGTGAGGTTCTGCCTAGGGAAAAAAAAAGTCTGATAGTATTGATTCAGGGTCATGTTATTGTTGGATTAGTAGCCTGAGTTTGATAATTTAATCTGCCATTTCTACTTTATCTGATTACATGTAAGAAATGAGTATAATGACTTCATTCTATAAATCTGTCAAAGCTACAGTTATTTTCTATAAATTTCATCCATCAATTAAACATTGATTTAAGTTTGGAATTTTTTTTTTTTGGTAGAGACAGAGTGTCACTTTATCGCCCTCGGTAGAGGGCTGTGGCATCACACAGCTCATAGCAACCTCCAACTCCTGGGCTTAGGCGATTCTCTTGTCTCAGCCTCCTGAGTAGCTAGGACCACAGGCGCCTGCCACAACTCCCAGCTATTTCTTTTGTTGTTATTGCGGTTTGGCCAGGGCCAGGTTTGAACCTACCACCCTCGGTATATGGGGCCGGTGCCCTACTCACTGAGCCACAGGCACCGCCCTAAATTTGGAATTAAATAAAAGCTGCAGTGATTATAATTTTCCATTTGTTTGGTGTAGTCTTTAAGAAAGTAGCTAATGTTTTAGAATAGTATTATACGTAAGTATATCTTAATATTTGCTTAGATTAATGACATACTTTTGAAATTTATATTTTGTTTATTTTTTGAGACAGGGTATCACTCTTTTGCCCAAGCTAGAGTACTGTGCACAATCATAGTTTTCTGCATCCTCCCACTCCTAGGCTTAAGTAACCCTCTGTGCTGGGATTACAGATGTGAGCAACCATGCCCATCTCACTTTTGTAATTTAAACTACATGAAAATAACCTGACTTTCTTTTCTTAGGTAGGACCTAACGATTTTTTTTTTTAATGTAAATTGATATGGAAGGACTCACAGATATAAGTTTTGTGTTTCAATGATATGAAACAGTGTGTCTCTTTTAAGCATTAGTGCAGCTGTTGACTAGTGTGATATCTGAGAAACTGCATTGTATCTTTGACATCAAATACTTTAATTAAAAGATATAAAATATACATAGCTTCCATGAGCTCCTTGTTGCAGCTGGCACAACCCCATTTGTCATATGACATGTGGCATGATTTTCAAGTCTATTTTTGTCTCTTGATCAATTGTTTATTTCATCCTTTAAGAACAAAAAAAGGTAACAGCTGACTGTGCAGTAGGAAAAGCTTCCTCAATTACAGTACATTTCTGTAATGTTTATTAGCAATGATCCAAGTAAATTATAACACTGATAATTTACGAATATATGTATACAACCATTTAGGCAAATATTAAAGATACCAAAGGAACATACTTGGTTCAAATTAAGTTGTAACACGTAGTATGACAATTGTCAGCCACAGTGGTGCATATCTGTAATCCCAGCACTTTGCAAGGCCAAGGTTGGAGGATCACTTGAGGCCAGGAGTTCAAGACCAGCCTGGGCAACACATTAAGACATAATCTCCAAAAAAAAAAAGAAAGAAAAAATCCTAATCTCCATGAAAAATTAAAGATAAAAAGTTGTACAATTAAGATGTATATAAAGAATGGAGCCTCAAAGTTGAATCTATGAAGTATTTTTTTCTTCAAGTTAGACTAATCTCTTTTCTTCTATTAGTTACTCTAATTATACAGCTATCTAAAGTCATATATATGTTTTTTTTTTTTTTGAAACAGAATCTCTCACCCAGATTAGAGTGCCATGGCCTCACTCTAGCTCACAGCAACCTCAAACTCCTGGGCTCAAGCAGTCCTTCTGCCTCAGCCTCCCAAGTAGCTAGCACTACAGGGCACACCATCATGCTTAGCTGATTTTTCTATTTTTAGTAGAAATGGGGTCTTGCTTTGTTCAGGCTGGTCTCAAACGCCTGAGCTCAAGCAGTCTTCTCACCTCAGCTTCCCAGAGTGCTAGGATTACAAGCATGAGCCACCATGCCTGGCTAAAGTCATAATTCAAGTTTACCAAAACTCGAATTGGAAAATTGAGGAGGTCAATTTTATGTCCTAAATTAATGTTAGTAGATACGACTGAGAGTGTGGCAAAAGTTCTCTTTATACTGTATCATTGCTTCTGGATGCTAGACACAGGCATTGAGCTGCCACATACCCAGTGGAAAGTAAGATGCCAACTGGTTGAGATAGTGAGGCCATCATCCATCATTAACAGATTACTTGCAATGTGTTTGTGGATGTTAAACACAAAGGTAAGATACAGTCCCTATTCTCAAGAAGTTGTATAGCTCAGCACCCCTGCAGCTCAGTGGTTAACGTGCCAGCCACATCAAGGCAGGCAGCTTCAAACCTGGCCCGGGCCTGCTAAGCAACGACAGCTGCAACAAAAAGTAGCCAGGCATTGTGGCGGGCATCAGTAGTCCCAGCTACTTGGGATTCTGTTGGGCTGAGGCAACAGAATCACTTAAGCCCAAGAGTTAGAGGTTGCTGTGACGCCATAGCATTCTACGGAGGGCAACATAGTGAAACTGTCTCAAAAAAAAAAAATTGTATAAGACCAAATGTACTGTGGTTCCAAAACCATACTATTGGCAAAGACTTTGAAAGCTTTAGTTCTTACTGTAAACTTTTAGGAAGATCCAAACCAAGCATTTTCATACTCAAATATAAATGGTAATGCAACTGGTACATTTTAAAACCAGTTTTTTCTTTATGTAGTGTGTGTTACTTTTTTCTAGATGACTGGCTACAAAATTAGGAAGCTACTTGCCCTGGTCCTTCAGATCTTGATAATCAAAACCCAAGCAATAATTAGGCTTAGTAGGGAGTTTTCTCCCTACTATAATTAACATGGCAACCCATGTTTATTTCTAAATGAGATAATATGATATTCATACTTACATATTATGATAGTTCATTATCCATTTTATGATGTCTTTTGAAAATAGTACCATGTAGTTGATTAAAGTACAACTTTCAATGGCATTTTGTCTTAGGTCCTTTCCTACATGTCGTGCTTATGGAATGTGTAGCTGCTGGGAAGTTATCCTTATAAGAACTTGACCTGCAAAGACTGTGATTACATGATATCTAGATGTTTGGGCTAAGAATTTCAAATATTATCAAACATCCTTATGTTCTTTGTTGTCACATCATTACTAGTTACACTAAAATGACTATCTTGTGTAGTCATTATTACCTTTGAAACTAGAGATGCTCTATTAAACTAATATAACTTAAATTTAAATATTTGCTATAGTTATTTTTTTCTCCTTCATGGTCCTATGCTTTGTTTTCTCCTACATACTGAGTACATCCTTTTTCCTTTGTAAATTTTTTTTTTATTTTTTAAGACAGACACTCACTCTGTTGCCCCAAGCTAGAGTGCTGTGCTCACAGCAGTCTCAAATTCCTGGTTCAAGTGATCCTCCTGCCTCAGCCTCCCCAGTAGCTGGGACTACAGGCACCTGCCACAATACCAGGCTAATTTTTCTATTTTTTAGTAGAGATGGGGGTCTCTCTCTTACTCAGGCTGGTCTCGAACTCCTCAGTTCAAGCAATTCACCTACCTCAGCCTCCCCAAGTGCTAGGATTACAGGCGTGAGACACTGTACCCAGCCCCTTGTCCCTATTTATGTAGATTCTAAATCTGCTAGATTATACGCTCTTAAGTGCTTAATATCCACAACAATACTGAGTAAATGGATGCTTGGTAAATTCTATTTTTTTAAAATTTTTATTAAATCATAATTGTGTACATTGGTGCAATCATGGGGCACAATGTGCTGACTTTATATACAATCCGAAATATTTTCATTGAACTATTTAACATAGCCTACATGGCCTTTTAATCACTATATGAAGACATTTA